>VXBU01009284.1:320526-391620 GCA_013400315.1 Bombycilla garrulus | reverse complement strand
TCAGGTTCAGGTTCAGACTCAGGTTCAGGCCCAGGCTCAGACTCAGGCTCAGACTCAGGCTCAGACTCAGGCTCAGGCTCAGGTTCAGGCTCAGGCCCAGACTCAGGCTCAGCCCCAGGCTCAGACTCAGGCCCAGGTTCAGGCAGGGCTCCCAGCTGCACAGCAGGAGTTGTCAGCTGCAGCACGCTGCTCCCCATTCATCATCTGGTGCAAACCTGGCCCTCAGCAGAGGCCCTGACAGGAGAGCCAGCATCTCATAAAGCCCTGGCAGCCTGAAAGGGAGGCAGCCTCCCGCCTGTCTCACTGCCTGGCTTTGAAATGTGGGGTAAAGACTGGGGGAGAACAAAGAGACGCTGATGATTGATAACAACTTAATATCTCTGTGCAGCTTTATCAGGCTTTTTAACTAATGACTTAAGCAACTTCACCTCTACAAAATCAATCATCATGTCATAAAAGTCTGAAACACTACAAAATGAAGTGCCTGCCCCAGGGACATAGAGCATGTGTCATGTTTAAAGGGAACCTAATTCTTCTGGGGGTCCCTGGATGTTACTTTTTACTTTCATGTCCCTTGGAGATATTCAGAGCTGGAGAGAGACACAGCAGGAGAACCCAAAATTAGTGTCTTCCCTTAAAGAAATGATTCAAGTAATACTTAGTCTTCATCGCTCACAGATAAAGAATTGAAAGATACTGAAGCTGGCTGTCCGTTGTTAAGAGAGAAATAGCTAGGAAATTTAAAGAAAATGACTGATGGCAGGAAAGAGAAAGCTCCAATTAAAAATAAATGGAGAAGTTCCTAATTCATGACTTGTCAGCTCTCTTCCCTCAGCAGAAAGTGAAAAAAAAAAATTATACTACTCCTTCTCTTCTGTACATTAAAAAGAAAAACAAAAACATCTACATTTTGCCTCACATTGTCTGAAGGCTCTTCTTGCTGGCAGAGGAGCTGAGCCAGGGCTCTGAGGAGCTCATGGCCCTTTGCCTGCTCCTTGTGCAGCTGCAAACATGTCACTGCTGCTGCCCCTGCACCAATGAACCCACTCACACCTCTCCTCCCCCTTCTGCCATTTGGGCAAAAAACATTCTTCTAATTTAGGAAAAGGAAGATTTTTCTCAAATTGGGTCAGGCACCTAAAAGTGATCAAGACTTAACTTCCTAAGTAACTTAAAAAAAACCCCAAAACATCATATTCTTGTTCAAGCTTTTGTAATTTTTGACTGGATATTTATGTGACAAGGATTGCAGCTGCCAATTTCAATATTGCACACAGCCAGGTGAGATCATGAGAGCTTTCCTCAACAGACAGAAGATATTTGTACAGCGCTTTGAGTTTTAAATTGTTTCTATTTTGATCCTGTTCGTAACCATACTAACCTTTTAACAGCAGGGCCTCTGCTAAGGATAAATTACTTGCCAGAATTGTTTTTAATTATATTTTTTTTAAAGCTCAAATCTGATACAAACCCTGGATTCTTTTTCTCCTGCTTCCATACAGTATATAATTCCAACCTCTCCCTCTTCATAAACTTTACAAGAACTGTATTTGGACAAAATCTAAACTGGCATATTTTCCATACACTTCATGGAAATATTCCTAACCCCTTCTGCAAGCAGCTGAAGACGTGCATTTCTCTTGCCATGAAGTCACAAAGTTTAATTTGCAACATCACAGTTGCTTCCATGGCAACAGATGGTGACATCAAACACAGGGTCATGACTTCACTACAGGATCAAGAAGGATTAGCTTTGCACTGAGGAAGTTAAGATCTAATACAAACAAATAGCTACAACAATTGTGAAGAGAATTTACGGTGTGATAGTTTACTCCCTGTGTAAATGTTCTTCTTGTTTACTCCAGAAGGAAAATCCCTTTAAATCAACCAGCTGTTTGTAAATTAAGCACAAATGGATTAGCTTTAAAACAAGCTTTAAAACAAGCTCAAGGGTTTAAGATGGGGTTTGCACACGTACCCAGTTATGACTGCACTCGGGCCTCGGACTTCCACCCACATTAGGAAGAAAAGAGGCCAGAATTACAAAATCATCTCCTCACCATAACCTCAAGGCCTTTCACCTGCCCTAAGCAGCTTGTGAGTGCAGCATACCTGCATACAAATTTTACTGAAACATCAGCTTTAAGCACTGCTTGTTACCCGTGAAAACCTTGTTGGGGGCAGTTATTTAATTACCTGATATGTTATCTTTCCCAAGATAATCCTTAAATGGATGAATTCCCTGGCCTTTCACCTTTCCATTACAAAAACAGGACCAAACAGAGGGGTCCCAGCTTGCAGGGCCCCTCTAGAGACATTATTTATTATTAATGTCCCTAGCTAGAGCCAGCCCTGGGTGGGACAGCGTGTGCAATCAAAGGATCAGCTGCCCCTGAGGGAAAACACAGAGATGGATCTTTCCAGGACACAGCTGAGTCTGATGGTGGGATATGGAAATCCACGTTCTGCAGCTGTTGCAGGGACTCTCACAGGTGGGAGAAGAGACAAAAGCCTTAAAGCAGCAGGACAGGGGGAAGCTCCACCTTGGGAACCACCTTTACAAGGAACTGAACCAATTCTGCTCCTCTTTGCTGGGTTCCTGGCCCAGCACGTGGATTCTGCTCCACCTGCAATGTGCTACCCACACGCACTGGGCTGTGGAAGTGCCCAGGCACTGACACACATTTTGCCCACTGCAGTAGATTCCAACTCTTCCAACAAGTGGCATTTAGCTTTCTAAGAAGTATTCACAGGAGTTCTGCCGGGCTGTAGCATGGTCTGAGTCTCCACAGGCTGTTTTCACTCAGAAATGGTGCCAGCTTGGACAGCTTTGGGCACTGTGAGCATCCCCACCACCACAGGATGGAAAAGGTAATCTGGGATTCCACACCAAGCCACTCTCAAGCCTCTTTGCTGAGATGCCAACCAGGGTAGGAAATTCTGTTCCACTATCAGAGATTTCTTTCATACAGACACATCTGTTAGACTATCAGTCCTGTTGCATAAAGCAGATTATGCTGATTAGCAGAGCCTTTAAGGAAGGGATGGTTTTGAGCAGTTCTCTCCAGAATTAAAGTCAGACAATAGCTGAAGCACACAGCAGGGCAGGAGAGTTATTTTAAATCTCCCCATCCGTCTCAGAGGTTTGCAAGTGCTCTCTGTTATTGTTAGAGGAATCAGCAGGCTTTGCTGGACATTCCTTATCAGTGTTAGTAAGGATTAGCTTACAGAAGGGAACTCGCCTAGGTAAATACATTCATTTTGCACATGCACAAATAACAGAAAGTCAAAGTAGATCAGGAAAACAATAGCATGAGGGGAACTGTGGAGACTAATGTACTGGGACACATCTGCTAGATTCACTTCCAGACATCTTTAGTTTGAGGTAACAGATTTTTTGACCTTCTTCCACACGTTCTTACGTGATAATGAGAAAGACTTTGGGCTATATTTGTCGCCTCCACTTTTCCTGTCGCACCTCAATTCCAACCAGCTTCCCTTGCGCTCCTGTTGAGCCCAGCTCCTACCTCAGTAACACTATCAGATTCTATCTCCTTCTCAAACGCTTCTACGAGAAAGTCAAAAGCTCCTCATTCCTAAAAACCTGTTGGCCAGAACTAAAGTCATCTTTACCTCAAAACAGTTCAAATTCAGTGAAAGGAAAGACTGACTACAGAGAAAGGCAGAAAACCTCCCACCTCAATGCTGCAGACATTTGACAAGCCAATTAAATTCTGCACCTCAGCAGCCACCAGCAAAGCATGGTGATAATACACCCTCCCTCCCCTGCTCCTTGCTTACTCAGCTGTTAAACAGGACACTCACTCTGTGATACCCACAGCCCAAAGAACTCAGCAATTCCTCTGCCAGTGATGGGCAGAGCAATGCTTACATCGAAGATTGCCTTGGGGACCAGAAATATCAGAGACTCCAGAAGCACAGCTGCTCCACTGGCGTGAAGGGAGAAAATGTGAGGAGATCGAAGTGTTTGGATTTTTTAGCATTTAGCCCAGGAGGAACACCCACTGAGAACACAGTTACACAGAAAGAGCCAACTTGCAGAAAAGTATTTTGCAACGTCCCTGAGACCTAGAAGCATTAAAACTATCATAGAAATGGTCCCCAAATGATGAGCAGGTTCTGGGATGAGCTGTGTGGAGCAATCCCCAGTTCAATCCATCTCCAGGTCTGAAGAGGAAAAGGAGGATTGCTCCTTCCCCACCAAACAGAGAGCAGGAAAAATGACAGATCCTGCACAGACAGCGAGAAGGGCTGAAGGACAAACTCTTCTGGGGGAGGTTTCAGAAGTACCTACTAAAGGCCCTTCCTAACAGAAACCTGAGCTGTTAGAGGAGAGAGTCTAGCATTTCATCCATGAGGATGCTCCTGATGAGGAATGGCTGGCTGCAAGGCTGCTCATAAAAATTATCAGGAGGGTTTGTGGCCTTTGGTCTTGCTAAAAAGACATGCTTAAGATCCATGTTTTTTCTAAAATGGCTCTGTAGTGGTTTAGATTTCTTAATTTTTTCTTAATTTTTGTTGTGAGATATGATTAGGAGAAGGGAAGGCAGGTTTAAAATTAAAAGGGTATAAAGAAAACTTTTACTGACAAGCCTAAAAGAATAATAGGATCCAGAATAAGACTAAGAAGGGAAGAGAAAAGGGAAATTCTCGGGGTTTGCTGGCTTCAAAATGTGAGTTCACAGAGGCGGACCAAGTCCTCCAATTGGTTTTGCAGGCTGTCAACACCCAAACCAACCTCCAATTAATCCCATCAAGTCACAAAAAAAGTTCTTAAAGAAAAAACTTCCATAAATGCCCTCTTCTCTCTCTGCCAAAGTGCCAATTAATACAAAACTAGCACAGGCTCTTAAAATGAATCAGGTGCCTGCGTTTGACCCAGTTCTGCTCCCTGTTCCCAGAAGAGCAGTGCTGTCTCTGAGTGCTGACCAGCAGATGAACCCAGGGCTGAGGCTCGATGGATGCACCTCGTACAACACTGTCTGTTCAAGCATGACCTCCAGAGGCTCACATCCCCATTCATATTTCATATTCTGCACATGTTTTTCCCCCCACATTTGCTGCCTGATTTCAACGCACCACTGGTCTCTGTACAACCCCCACTTCAATATATCTTACTTTTTGTTGTAAGCAAGCAACAAGGTGAAAAGCAAAACTGAAAGGCCTGACAGTCCCGGCTTCCCACTGACATACTCCCTTGTTTATGTCAAAAACCAGGGGCTGTAAGTGACAGGAAAGCAGCAGAGAGTGGAGAGTGCACAGAATCATTTAAAAGGCAGCAGTGATGTGAGAGCCTTCAGCAGGCCAGAGTTGACGTTTGTCAGGCTGGAAGGGTGGGATTGAATTAAGCTACATTTCATTAAGAAAAAATACTCAGAAACTATTAAGGGGTCCCATGTGGCTGCTTCTGCACATTTAATTTAATGTCTTTCCTCTCCAGTGACCAATCCACCCCCCACCTTCTTACAAACCATGACTTGTGGGTCTTAACCTAACAAGCCAAGTATGTTTGACCCATTAGTTACCCTATTTAAAGTCTTTTGTTAACCTTTAGTACAGAGCTCAAGCAAGTTTTACACGGAGGCTCCAGATCACAGAGGCAGATGGTGTCATAAAAAGCCACCCTATTTATCCAGCTTCTGGTCTGGAAGCGACATTCATTCCTTCTGCACCATTTTCTAGGCACCACCACAGACCTGGGGCTGGGGCAGTGGGTGTCTGAAATGCTGGCCATGGGGAGTAACTTGGTCACTGTGTGTGTTTGAAGCTGCAGCTGGCCAATTTCTTGGGAAGAATGTCCCACACGTCAAAGCCCACACTCCAAATGCAAAAGCCTCTTTGAATATGTAAAAACTCCATTATTATCTGGGGAATTAGAAATGAAGTAAAAGACAGGAAGTATTTAATCTTGATCCTACAGTGCCTATGTCTGTTTGAATTTTTTAAGCTTCCTATTCTCATTGCCCAGATCCAGTTTTCCCACCCAATGTGTGTATTTTCCCTTTCTAGAAAGAACTGCAGGAAAGATAATGAATCATGACTCTGCTGGCTACACAAGAGGATTTCCTAGTAAGCTGCAAAGTTCACAACCTACAAAATTCATCTCTTAGTCTCAAAAAATTACTCCAAAATAAAGCCTGCAGGCTTAAGGAATGGAGAAAAAACAATCCAAACACAACAAAGTCTCTCTTTTACATTACTTTTCCAAAAGAAACTAGAAAGCTAAAAAGAGGAATACCCCACAAACCTCAAGCACTCAGTATTGAGGAACTGTAAAGAGGCAACATACATGTGCATTAATAATAATAATTAATGAATGATCTTGTTACGTATCCTGTCTCATAGACAATGAGCAAAATCCTCACAGAAAAGGTTTCCAAAATCTGGTTTGCTTAATTTCCAGAAGGAAAAGAGCAAGATTAACATTGTGACTTGCTGGTAAAACACCTAAATTACAGAGCAATATTAATTTCCTCGCTGCTTAGGATCAGCAGAACATCACACCTCCCTTTGAACTGTGGCTGCAAAGCCCAGAGCACAGTGAGTGTCTGATAAGGAGCTGGAGGCAAGCTCCTGGCCCAGCAGAGTCTCACTTGCTGAGCTCTAACACCATATCATGTACAGCAATGAGCTTTTATTGATTTTGTATTTGGACCTGCCTCAAACACTCAGGCCATCTCTCCCCAGGAAAAAAAAAATAAATTATGTGGGAATGTAGGAAGGAGAAATCTGACACTAGATGTACAACAACTGAACAAATAGTATTTCTAATCTTCAAAATAAATTGAGTTCTTTATCTAAAAACTGGGAAAAAACTATAAAAAGGAGAATATTCAGAACTAAAAGAAAGTATTGATATTGAAACAGAGAAGGAGCTACTGAAAAGAGACGTTGGCTCAAATTTTCAGTTGAATCTGTTCCAAGAAGTAATCTTCCTTTGCTCACTCTCTGTAGCACAGTCAGTTTGCTGGGCTGTGGGTACACACTCAGCAGTTCAGGTATTCATTCCCTGGTTGTTTCACGTGGGAATACCCAGCTGAGCCAAGATGGGAAATCCATCCTGTGGGCATCCTTCCCCACGTCCCCGCACAGGCCCTGGGGAGAGGCAGCATGGCCACCAAGGCCTCTCCTCGTGTCCTGGGGGAAGTGGGCACCGCACAAACTTCCCTCTGTGACTGTCTCCAAACAGAGCCTGGAGGGAAAGCCTCAACTCCTTCCCTGCTCAGGGGGCACAGCCTGCAGAAAGGCGGGAGTGTCAGTGCCAAAACCCTGTGTGCTCGGACTGCCCCACGAACGGCCCACAGACCGCAAGCAATGCCATCAGCTAATGGAACTGGTGCCAGCTCTACAATCTGCCCTTGCTGTGTCCCAGACTGCGGAATAACCCATCCATGGAGTCTGTCAGCACTGGAATCCAGGGACATTGGCTGCTGGGACCAAGCTGCTATCTCTCCCCAGGCGTCAGTGCCAAATGTAACCACACAGCCTCAAGCAAAGCAGAATTTCCTGTGCATCTAGACCAGGCTCCAGCCTGAGCACTCAAGTCCCAGATTGCCAGTCTAAGAGTCTCTTCCACAGCACAGAAATCAGCGGTGATTGCCCCAGCTGAAAAACACAACAGCTCATTGTGGAAACCCGTCACTTTGGACAATTACCAGGCAGCTAAACGTCCACAGCTGGGCAGACACACTCACAGATCCTGTCCATGCCAGGACTGCCAGCAGCCCTGCACTCCCCCTGGATCCCCAGAGCTGCAGGGTGTGCAGGGCCAGCCTGGAGCCCAGGTGTGCACGTAGAGCCGCACACAGCCTCAAGCAATGGCAGAGTGCTCCTTTGAAGGAGCCAGGCAGAGATTAATGGCCCACAAGGACAGCACAATCAGCAGCACAGGTATCATCCTCTCTGCCTCTTCTCTGCACACCGTTTATAAAATCCAGGGCAAGGTATTTAACAGCTCCTGGGCTCGAAGGGCCGTAAGGTTTGCAATGAAACTGGAATGACAAGCCGTGCTGCCCGAGGCCGTGATTTACCTGACTGCTGCTGGCACTGGGCGAGTGACCCCAACTGGAGTGTGTGCACTTGGCTTCACTGCACAGGGAGGTGGGGAGCACAACGGGCTGAAACAGGTCACATTCAGCATCTGTATTTTTTCAGGAGTCATTATTTGTGATCTTGGGGTCAGATTTTATCTCCTCTATGAAAGCAATCTTTCTCACCCTTTCTGCTGTGTGTGTTTTTTTTTTTTTAAGTTCATATGAACTTGTGAGGGGAAATTCAATAATTTGTGAAGCAGTAACGTATAAAGAACATGCTCCAGGCTACTAATAGAGCAAAAATTGCTGCGGATTAGTGTACATAAGCATGCTGCCTAATTGCAAAGCAAAATGTCTATCACACTCTGTGGCAGTTGAAGTGAAATACGTGTCCTGAAATCTTGGTTTTCTTTGCATCCCTTATTAGCTTGGTGAAGTGTGATGATAATTCACAGAAAAAGTCATGCAACAGTGGGGAAATTCAGTGAGAAGGTTTTAAATAAAAGGTAACACACTAATATCATAATCCTGCTTCTGTTCTGTCAGGTAAGCTGGATTCTTGGAGCCCCTGGAAAGGTATTCTATGCTAAGCAAGTATTTGACGTTTCCCCTGAACCGCAGAAATTAAGAACAAAATAAAAGAAAGAGATGGGCTCAAATCACAACTGATTAAGTTCACCAGAACTGTGTTTAAAGACCCTGAAGAGACCCTGCTAACAAGACAGATTCAACTGCACCTAAAACTTTATTGAAATTACACATTTTCCCAGACAGCCCATAAACTCTGAGCAAATTTCCCCCGCCCCGCTCTAGTAACCTATTCCAGTGCCTACATTCACCACTTTTTCTAATATAAGCACGAGCTCCTTGGCTGAAATTTAGGACCATTATTTCTCAGGTTATTTTTCCCAAGTACTAGAACATGCAACAACAGCCCCCAGAGTAGCAGCAAAAGCTGCAGTGATTGAGCTGACAGCTGCTGTTGTCAGGGGATGGTCTGCATGCTACCTCTCCTCCTTAATCCCAGCCCTTGCCTGTTTGTCTCCTCTTTGAATGAGATGACAAGTTTAAACAGAGGCAGTCATTAATTACATGGTTTGGTTTGAAGCTAGCTCAAAATAATCAAGACTTTTCAGCACTGCTACAGCACAAATGATGCACAGCCCCATTCAGAACTGTCTCCTGCCCAGATGTTCCTTCTCTTTGTCTCTGCAACCCTGAGCAGGGTTAGGAGGGCCCAGGACAAGTTCAGGCACAAGAGCTCTGACATTGGCAGTATAGCTGATGATCTCTTTATCCTGGTCCCCCACCAGACTGGTGCCCAGCTCCTCAGAATTGCTCCACACAAGGGACAGGCAGCAATGGGCTGGCTCAGTTCTTCTAAATAATCTTCAATAACCTTGAGTAGTTGCTGCTCTTCCTAACTACCCCGTTCTCAGGAGTTGCAGATCTTTCTCCCTGGCAATGACTCCTAGACCTTGAATATTCAGCGTAGCTGTCCCAGAGCAGTGTGTCAAATGACAGAAGGTGGCTGTGCTGGATCTCCCTTCCCTCACACGCCAGCCCACAGTCACCCCCATCCCTCCCTGCAAAGCAGCTCCTGAGAGAAAGCCCCCAAACAGGCTTTCCAAAAGAGCACACAGCAACAGGCATGCTGACTGCTGTCAGGAAAGTGCAGCTAATGAAATATCGGTCACTCAGTTCTGCAAGAACACGTGGGGGACACAAATTCAAAGTGCTGTGCCACCCTGGCTGTAGGTGGGGAACGTGGGACTGTGGGAATTGGACAGCTGGAGAGGATGAGCCAAATCTGCTGCCAGGGCAGGGGTGGGAAATGCCACGATGGCATGTGACACAGCACTTGGGCTCTGCTGAGGTAAGCAGGGTCCCTGCAGAAGCACTGCACTAACGTGCGTGGTTGGTGATTCATTTCTCCAAGCGCCAGTGCTGGGGCCCAACTGCAAACCTCATGCAATGAAGAAAAAATTCTGCTTTTGCTGTTTCTCTGAGCACAGCAAGGCAGACTTGGTTAGTGCTGCTCCCAAACTCCCTAGCTGGGACAGCTACCTCTGAAAAGAGCCACAGCAATGGTCACAGAGCTGCTGAAAGTCACTCGCTCTTCTGCGGGCAGCTAGCTCGTGTTTGGTTTCCCAGAGTGAACCATTTGTCCCTTGCAGGACACCACGGACAAGGGCACATCTGCCTCTGGAGCAGAGCTTCCCTCCTCTGCCCTCCTGCCCCAGCCTTGTGCCCGTGCCAGCACAGGCACGTGAGGACATCAGCCGGTGCAGGAAGGACCTTGCCACACCTTGCCAGCTCTGGGCCAGCCTGACCACTGCTCCTGTGGGCAGCCACTCTGCTGAGGGGCTGGGATTTCTGCAACGGGAATTCTAAGCTGGTCTGTCCTGGTTTGCCCATGGAGACAAAGCCCAGCCCCTGGGGATTATTTTCTGTTTTGGTCCTTGTTCCCTTACCTTGCAACCTCAGAGAAGTTAGCAGGATAACTAACTAGCTCCGCTGCGCACAAAAGCTCTGCATATTAAATCCACAAAGTATCTGTTTCCTACACAGGAAATCTAACTAGTAGGCTGCCCTCTATACTTTCTCTTTTGTCAAGCATATGGGCTCCCATATTATGCATGCAGGCTTTGTATAGCTTCGTGTTTCTCACACATAAATACTCATGAAGGAGAGACAATCCATGCATCTTCATTCTGAAATTCAAATTATGCCTCATTTTTATCACTGGAAATCCACTGTGGTTTAGTGAAGGCAGCAACTACTCTATAATACTGTGCAAGAGTAAAATGCTGCCCTGGAATATCAGCATCTCTATATTCTGTATTTTTCTAACAAAAGGAATCCATTAAAAAGTCACACACAGTGATGATAATTCAAGCTTCTCTCACCAGTAGATTGCAAGGACACAAGTCAGCTCCCCAGCCATGGGAAGTGCTTCACTTGTCTCAGTCACATGGCTGTATTAACACTCTCAATAGACACCAACACAGTCTCTATGTCCAGATGCATTGAAAATATAAAAACCCCACTTCATTTTGAATTAAAAAATAATGGCTATGTTTAATAATGTTTTAGAGTCAATATCACATGGTAGCAGCTCTACTGCTCAATAGGTAAATGATTTCTGTCTGCAGTTATGGTGATATGGATTTATCCCTTCAAAAGTATATGAATACATTTCCTAAAAGGGTGAGAGTTTTCAAGTAGCCCTTCAAAGAAGGCTTTGTGAACCACTGTTTATTTTTATCACTGTTTATTTAAAAACATTTAACATTGTTTATTTTATTCTAACACTGAAATTTTTGGAGAAGTTAAAAAAAATCTCCAGCTCCTATTGAGTTTGAAAGTGCTGTAGACTCTGAATACACATGAAGGTGTCCCACGGGAGAACTGCATCTTTGATTAGTAGGCACGAGAAAGGGGAAAATGACAAAAACGGAATTGTAGGTACGAGAAGGTGGCTTTCACTCAGCAGTCTCTTAGGTAACATCACAAAGCTTTTCTCATCAGCTGTAGGTGTGGCAGCACTCATTTCACCCTGAGTGTTTTACCTGGAGGCTGCCCTGCTGGGCCTCACTGAGGGCATCCCAAAGAGCCTGGGAGGTCACCCTGCTCCCCAAATCTGGAGCTGAAAGAACCCAGAGGGTGCAGCCTCCCAGCTCAGCCCACGGAACAGGAATGTGACAGATGGCAAAAAGAAAAAGTGCTTCCCAACTGCAGGACAAACAGTCACAAATAGCACGGGGTGTACAGAAAGGGGCAGGGAGAGGATAAAAAAAATTCCACAGCAAAACAACACTCCTTTAGAGCACATGCACTTACCTGAACCATGTCAAATGAGGAAACACGTGCAGGTCAGAAGACATCAAGGAAACATGGAAAAAAAAAATAAAGGGAGCAAATTAGTTGCAATTCCCATTGGCTCGATGACAGGAGCTAAGAGCACCCCACAAAATCAAACTCAACCATTGTGAGCCACTCAACCTAGAGTGAGCCAAGCTTAATAAAATAATTCTACTCCAGTGCTGCCTTTCTGTGTGTGTTAGTTTAGCAGTAGCATGATGTGTGCAGATGAAAAAGCAGAAAATTAAACCCAAATCCTCAGTGCACTATGGATGGAACACAACTCCACCTGCAAGACTCTCAGAGGCTTCCCAACTACACCTGCTTGTGACTCAGCACAGGTGGCTTGGGCACACAAAGGCCTGACTTTCCCTTCAGATCTCACTGACTTTGGTTAAGCACTTTTGAGAACTTGATTCCTATTGAGCCATTAATTCTTAGCTGTGCTAAGTCCGGAGCAAATTGCAAGAGCAGACAACTATCAGGGAAAAAATTGCTTTGGGTGAAAAGGGAAATAAAATTAATAGGAGTGATTTTCAAAAAAAATCTTGGTTTTGTATTGCTGGGCTTTTTTTCCTTATTGAAGCTCCTGTTACAATGATATTTATTTGATACAATATAACTTTATTCCTTCACTCCATTGCATGACAGAACTCTTAATTCTTAACAAAGATTTTGTATGAGAGCAGTCAGCTCTCACTTCCACTAGTTGCAGTAACTCACAACCTCCATTTTTATTGCAAACAACATCAACAGGTAATAGAATATGCTTTATTAACCTTGACTACAAACATTTAACAACCAATTTCAGTTCCTGCTTTCTTTCCCTAAATCATGGATGAACATTTTCAACAACAAATCACCATACCATTGGTCCCCAATGTCTTCTTTCCCACACTCCTTCATTTTTGCCTTCTGATTCCTGACAAAGCTTACTATGATTTTATCTTCAGGTTTGCCGTTGCTTTTATACAAAACTTCCTCGTAACCTGTCTGTTAGATCAAACTAATTGAATCCTCACTAAAAAAATGGCCACCACCTCTCAGGGCATTCCTCCAGCCCCTCTGTGCGCAGAGGAGATCATCAGTTTTCTATTTTGTCCATTCTCAGAGCTGAGGCAGCAGCTGACGGAATTATGAGCAAAATCCAAACCAAACAACAGTAAGCAAATCCTTTGCAGTGCAGAAACACAGTCACCTACAGAAAGCTCTGCCTGGACAGCCACACTGAGGGCAGACTGGGCAAACTCAAAGGAAAATCCACTGAGAAGTACGAAATAAAGTAGGAACTGCATCTAGGTCAGGAAATTTCTTGTCTTTTCTCAGGGGAAGGAGCACACACCCCGGCCTTGTTTCAGTTTTCTGTAGCTCTCTCTCTGAGCAGCACTGAGGACACGGTGTTAAGGTGGGCCTTTAATCTGACCCAGGACAGTGATACCCTGCCATTCAAAGGTTGATGCCTGGCTGTTCTCCAGGCTCCCTATGGCTCGAAATCAGAGCAGGGGTTTGTAAGGACAAAAGGTGTTAAGGTAGAGAAAATGGGGAAAAAAAAAAAAAAAAGAGGGAGGAGAGTAGAGCAGCTCCCCCTACTCAATGAGATTAATAAGGAAAAAAAAGCACAACCAACCAATCAACCCAAAATCAACTAAATAAACTCTCTGCACGTTTGGTTTAATCAGTAACATTGGAGTTTTGAAGGAGAGATAATCCAGAACACAAAGCACGAAGCTTCCTTTAAATAACCACAACAATGAGGACTGGAGCCATGGGCCAAGCTGAGCTCAGCCTGCCCAGATGGCAGGGGCAGGAAAACCTCAGGACTCCATCCCACAGCCCCAGCACTGGCCAGGAAGGGCACTGCCTTCCCAAAACTGCCTCTGTGCATAATACAGACTGTGTCCTCTGGGGGCAGAAGTTTAAAATCAACCAAGCAAATTATGACCCTCCTCAGTCTGAAGGGCTTCCTTCCCTCACCACCAGCAAACATCATTCATTCCGTGTCACTCTGCGTTGCCTAAACCAGAATTTTCTTTGCATTTTTCCTAATTTGAACATAATTCACAGATGAACACGAGCAACTCTTAGTGGCAGGCTGGGCTGGGCAAAGTGCAGATGCTCCTTCAGCTCTGCCTGGTCTTTATTAGCAGTAACATTTCAGCCACTCTGCTGACATAACTCAGCCCCCATTTGGGGCTCCAGACCCACGGCCTCGTTAATGAGGATAAATGTGCTTTTATCTTCACGAGCAAGGGCTGCTGCAGGATTCGAGCTGCAGGGATAGAAAGAAGAAGAACTGCGACCTTCTGCAGTGTGTTAGAGACACCTACATACATCCCCACAGCCAGACTGTTACAGGAATTAAGACTGGGCTCGTGTGGCATTGCCAGGGAAATCGTGCCAGCTCTCCAAGGTTGACAGATGCAGCAGGAGCAGCAAGGGAGCAAAAAGGAGGTAAAACTGTTAGTAAGATGAAGAGATAACAAAATTAAACATCTACAATGTCAACTTCTCCACAGCTTAGAACCCGACTAATAATTACGGCATAGCACAAAACTAACACAATGTGATTTAAACTCCATTTAAATCCCTCTCTTTTTTGCTTTTCTAAAACCCTAATTCTCACTTCCATGAGGACAAATGAGTCCTCACACACAGATCAGGTACCAGGGAACAAAGCCCAGTTAGCATCCTCCACTACAAGGAATTTCCTATGGAAAAGAAATAAAAAGACAATGTTTTCTGGATATCTGGGCCTTGGAAAGACAAAATTCCTTGTTTCAACATTTAAGCAGGGTTTTAGTTCAAAGCCTTGGCCATAGAGTGACAGAGAAAAACAGCTCAAATAATTTTGTAGCTCAGGCTGAAACAATAACATCACTTGGCATTTCTACTGAGTGTCTTTTTTTGGAGACATCCAAAAAGCTCCACGGGCAGGGATGAACAGAACAGAATAGGAAATGCTCTGGGTAAGATCTCACATGGCCTTGGGTGCAGATGCACAACCCGGGGCAAGGCCAGCTGGCAGAGGGACTGGCTGAGACTTTATCCCAGCAAGCTGAAAACCAATTCCACTCAAAATACATTTTTAAAAAGTCTTGATGACTTTTATTGCTCTCTAGAACAAGCTAGCATTTCACTGAAATAAAACCACATGGTAAATGCTATGAGGGTTTGTTTTTGGGGTTTTTTTTCAGATTAGTCATAAAAAGGTTTGTGTGGAATGAAATTAGAATGATTCCTCTTAATTGTACCTAAAGATTGTTCTGTTTCTGTATGAAGTGGGCTAATTTTATATTGGACATTGATGACACTACAGTTTTCTCCCCTATACACATTTCAAAAGCATTCAGTATTCCACTTTAGGACCTCCCCTATTTAGTGAACTGAAAAACAGTGATAAGATGTCTTCAAAAAAGTTAGCTTTTCAGGCAGTAAAAGTGATGCCTTTATGCTGGAATATTTGTTTTACTAAACGCTGAATAGTATTTTTCAGAACTGAGAAGAGAATCTAAGGATTCACCAGAACTACGTGACACATCAGCCATTCTGTACAGTCTTTGAAACAAGCAGACAGTTTTGGGGCACTGGAATTTAATTTGTTTTTCTCAAACAAAGCAAGCATGGATACAAACCTGCTCTTACTGAAATCAGTAGCTCTGACTTCAGTGACAGCAGAATTAGATCAACATCCTGCACTTTCTGGGATCCCACCTGCATTCAGTGCAGCACTGGTTTTGAGAAGCAGGACAGAGCACGGTTCTGAAAGGGTTACTTCACTACAGAGATGTTTATTTTACAAACCAAAAAAATATTAAGCGCTATTTTTACCAACTTTTCCCATGAAGTGTTTTCCTTCCTTTCAGGTGCATATTTGTATTAAGGATATAGAGGTTTTTTTTTAATTAGAAAGGGAGACCCAAAGGTTTACTTTGACTGAAAAGTGGCGCAGAGAGGCAAATGGATCCCTGTGAAGTTGAGAACGTGCTGGATCATGAAGCACAAGGGTTCCCAGACCCCTGTCCTGCTGTACAGCTACAGCACCATTTCACCTCCTGAGCCGCTTTTCTGATTTTTCATTGAAGGAATCTGAAAGCAGGAACTGCCTGTTACCATATGATGCCCAAAAGAAAAAAAACCCGCTATTTATGCCACTTTGTTCCACCAAATCACAGTGATTTTGCAGACTGCCCTCAGTATTTCTTCTCAGAATCTCCCTGACTACAGCAGTGGACTTGATTTGGCACAGCCAGAGTGAACAAGCACTTCAGAAACCAAAATGCTGCCTTGTTTCAGAGAGTTTGTCAGTGTCCACGAAATCATAATCTCAGGGGCAAGGAAAGCTGTGTGTATACATGCTCTTTTCTAGTTTGGAATGGGTGAAGCTGAGCCCTCAGCAGAGGTGCAGAAGCCCTGCCTGGGCTGTTTGCTCGCACCACCACACCTGCCTGTCACCACAGTTTAAACTCAGCACGGCCACTCCTCACACCGGCCAAGTGCCCTTCCCTCTGAGGGGCCAGTGAACAACAGCAACAAAACCCACCGAGGGGACAAAAATCCCAGTTAACTTGCTAAAGAAAAGATGATCTGAGTCCACTTGCTCCTCCCTGTTCCATGGCTTAAAAGTTACTTGCACACCAAGTACATGTGTGGCATCTTGGCACAATTATCAGAACAAAGAAACGAGTGCTGAGAGTCTTCGCCACTTGTCCACTTACAGCTCTCACTTTCCTTGAGGTTGCAAGGCAGCTTGAAGCCCAGCTTGGTTTCTTCCCCAGCTCCATGAAGTGCATTAAAAGAAAATTTTGGGTTTTTTTCTGTTTGACAACTTCAAAAGAAAGAGAAGTCTTTATTAACAAAGGGGTATCAACTCCTGAAAAGTGTTTTCTCCGTGATTACAAAAAGCATTTCCAAAGTTTTACGGTTCTAAAGTCTTTGAAAAAGTCTGCTTGAGTTTTCCTCCCTGCCCTCAAGTCCTCACAGTACAAACTCTTTTGGTTAAGAAACCTGTATTCAGACACAGAAAATCACAGATAAAGAAGCACGGAAGATTGAGAGATCAGTAGGTATGGAAATCTAAAGTTCCATAACCTAATACTTGCACTCAGGTGCAAAACTCAGAGAGGCAGAAGAGACTAAACATTGTCAGCACACAACTTCCTCAGGTTCTCCTAGGCTGCACTCTCATTTGTGCTTAAGAATTAGAGAAATACCAGATAGTCACAAGTCCTCCGGTATCTTATCAGAGTGAGAACCAAGAATTTTATCACTTGTATTAAGAAAGTAAACACAGCTTTTCACTGCTTCCCTCAATAAACTGTTCCAGCCCTGACATATGAGAAGCCTTTGCCCAGCACACACTTTCCTGGTCAAAACAAAAATCCACAGGACTGCTGTGACATCATTATCCTGTTCACTTGATCCTGCAGCAGAGAAGGTCTAGTGGCCAAATTAGACACCATCCCAAGACAGAGCCAAAGCAGCTCTCGTCTCCCCAATCCCACCAGAAATCTGCACCGTTTACGAGCATGGCTGCTTCACTCAAGACACTTATGATGTCAGGAAAGGAGAAGAGAGAGTTAAAAACCAAAATCCTCTTGGGAGTCACCCAGCTCACAGGAGACATCACTGCTGGTAGAGCCAGGAGAAGCTGGAAGCTTGAGGGACCAGTGATCACAACACACTGAAGGAACAGGCAGGACAGTTCAGCTGAAGTCAGGAACTAATGGTCTAGAGGGTCTGTCTGTAAAAATGACTGAACTGCAGTCTCAAGGAAGTTTTCTCTTCAGATTGAGCGTAGCCCTGAACCAATTTGGTGTGTCTATCAGCTCTGTGAGAGGAGGAGGACAGCGAAGGGACAGAAGGACAGCAGGGACAGGAACGCTCAAGCAAAGGTGAAAACACTAAGGATCTGTGCTAGTTTTGAGTGAATTTTTCCATAGTATGGCACTGTGTTCTGCATTTGTTCTGGAAACAGTGTTGACAGTCCAGGGATGTTTCTGTAATTGCTGAGCAGTGCTTACACAGAGCCAAGGCCTTTCCTGCTCCTCACCCACCGGTGAGGAGGCTGGGTGTGCACGGGGAGTCAGGAAGGGACAGCCAGGAGAGCTGACCACACTGTTCCACACCACAAGGCATCGTGCTCAGCATGGAGGAGAAGGGTGATGGAATTTGTCTTCCCAAGCCACTGTCACAGGTGATGAAGCCCTGCTCTCCTGGAGATGGCTGAACTCCTGTCTGCTGACGGGGTGAGTGTATTCCTTGTTTTGCTTGGCTTGTGCGTGTGGCTTTTGCCTCACCTACTGAACTGTCTTCACCTCAACCCGTGAGTTTCCCACTTCTGATTCTCTCCCCTCAGTGGGGAGTGAGTGAGCACTGTGCGGGGCTCAGCTGCTGCTGGGGTTAAACCACAACAGAACCCTCGTGGGGTAAGGCACAGCTATGGGGAAATGGGAAACACACAGCCCTTCACGAATAATCCAAAAAGACACCAATACCTGCCGTACAATGAAAGCAGGAAAACAGACACACAACCAAACCAACACGTGGACACCTGGGAACAAGAAAAAAACCCCACTGTTTCTTTCACGTGTATATAAAGAAGCCTAAGCAGCCCTCAGACTTTCTGTGAATACACTCCTGCCTGGGTGGCAGGAGCAGCACAGTTATGTAAGGTACACGTGGTTGTTGGATTCCAAACAATACTTTCATGCCAAAGCGATATATAGGCCAGCTACTGTCAGAAATGAAAATGCTGCTCATGAAGATATTGTCCTGTGCATCAGCAACAAAAGGACTAAAACAATCTTGCAATAATTTCCTTAGGGCAGGGGAAAAAACCCAAAAAACAGCTAACTGTTCTCTGCACCATGGTAAACTAATTTTG
Organism: Bombycilla garrulus; assembly: GCA_013400315.1. Lineage (NCBI taxonomy): Eukaryota > Metazoa > Chordata > Aves > Passeriformes > Bombycillidae > Bombycilla > Bombycilla garrulus. The sequence goes on along the minus strand of VXBU01009284.1, from coordinate 372,819 downwards.
ATCCATACTGATAGAGGGAAACATAACTCACTACAAGCTTAAGGGACACCTCTCTTATCCTTCAGCCAGCAGTGACAAACAGGACACGTAGAGGTCCACATCTATATTCCAACCCACTTATTTCAGTAAGCTTTTATCAGAAGACAGCAATGGTTATGGAAGCCCATCTTTGCCTGTTGGAGTATAATTTTAACACCTCCTAAAATTTACAAAGGCACTTCCACCAGCCTGTCTAAACCATGCCAAGCCCAGCTGTTCAGTACAGAAGCCTGCCAACTGTCTGTAAAGAGCAGCACATCTTTATGTTACTGCATAAACAAAGCGACATCAATTTTTCTGAACATCGGTACAAGTCACTAGATCTTATTTCAGCACAGCTCAAAGCAGCAGCAAAATGACAGCTGCCACCTCTGTTGTGAAAAAGCACTCCTAGAGAAAAATTATGCCTTGGTTTCAGGCATTGTAGGTGTACTCAGCACCCATTTCCTCCTCAGCAACTCAGCCCTTTCAGGTTCTGTTAGGATAAGTCTCAGCACTCTCCCCTCTACAAACAAAAAAAGGATTTCGATTTGGAGGTGCAGTTTGCTGCAAGATCAGGCTGTAGGCAGAGAAGTCTTTGTGCAAAGAATAAATTTTCATTAACCCACTCTTGGGGTTTTGTTTGTTTGTTTAAGCCTGACATTTATTAGGTTTGAAAAAGTATGTGTTTGTGGTGTAGGTGTACCAGTGGTATAAGCAACTTCAAAACACACACAATTCTTTGGCAACTGAAACGAGCAGAGAGGCATTTCACCCTCTGGGATCTCACTTGCTGTATTTAACTGTAGGAAGCTCCCAGGTTTTGATCTTGCTTCCCAGCCCTTCAGGTCAGAGGGAAGCAATGCTTTCCTCAGCCCAGGCAGCTGTAGGCATTCCTGCACATCCTCTCCATGTGCCACTGTGGGACACAACCCATCACCACAGAGCTTTGCATCCCAGCACACAGGAAAATTATCTGCAACTGGAGGCTACAGAATCCAATTTCTCCCAGGGGTGGGCATTTTTCCTAGGGAATGTTGACTGATTTTTTTTGTCCTTCTAGAAAGGACCTGAAGTGGAGGGGAGCTATGCCATGGCTGTAATGGGTTCCTCTCCTAAAAATGGGAGAAGTTTCCAGGTCCTGGCCACGGTGCAGGAAGCGAAGGGCACAGTGATGCTGGGTCTGCTCCCCACGCCCTGCTCAGCACGAGGGCTGAGGGGAGAGAGCTTGGCTGTCACTGAAATGAGGATTTCACAAGCCCCAGGACACAGCACAGCTTCCCTCCCATTTTCCCTCCTGACCAGCCACAAAGGCAGACATTTAATATCCAGGCTCATTACTCGTCCTAATGAAATGTCAGCAGCAAACGCACAGGTGTTTAACTGCTGCTGGAATGCCTGCAGATGCCAGCAATCCCTCAGGCAGGGAATCATCCCAGTCAACAGCCTTAAAAAGGTCACAAAGGCAGAGCAAGGTCGTAGGAGACCTCTGACCTTCATTTGCCGCGCTGAAGGAGCTTCGGTTCCTCCTTCCTTTGCTTTCCCAAGCCCCCCGTGCATTCTCTGCTGCCCTCAGCCCTCTCTGGCAACGCAGCCTCTCGAGGGCTCTTCTGCCTCATTCAAAACAAGTGCAAATGTGTGACCTAAGGGAGACCTGACGGGACTCAACAAAGGCAAGTGACAAACAGCTCCATGGCTCCTGAATGGAGATGCAGCTCTGCCTCCCTCCCTCCCTCTCCTGCTCTGCCCAGCACTCCCCGGAGAGGCCGGGACGTTCATCTGCATTACAAGCCCCGAGCTGGCTGAAAGCATCCTTCTCCCGGCGCAGGGCAGTGGGTGTGATTTATGACTGTGCTGGCTGTGGGCTGGGAGGCACAGAGCTGGCTGCAGGCACCGAAACCCAACAGGAACTCGCTGACAGGAATCCGGTGGGAAAGGACGCACCAAAACCAGGAATAGAAAAAGGGCAAACAAAGAGGAGACCAGTGCACTAATTTAGGCAGTTTTTTTTTCACAGTTTACAGATATAAACACTGCTAAATATCCCACCTAGCTTGCCCTTCCTGAAAAAGGGAATGGGGGTAGGGGAAAGGACAGAATTTCTGCACAGTTGTTCTATTTTTCTCCTGCTCTAAGTCATACACCCAAAAAAGCCCACAGGAATTTGGACAGCTGGAGGCAACTGTGCAACGTTGTTAGAAAGCAGGACAAAAAGGAAGGGAAAATAAAAAGCAACATTTTCAATAAAGCAGCCAAAGCCACAGGGGGTTTCTAGCTCTGGCATCAGCTGCAAGCACAAAAGAATTTGGCAAGTCCCGTCCTGCTCCTTGGTTGCTGCAAAAATCACTCCACCTTTTGGCACAACTGGCAGCACCTGAGCAGAGCTCGACCAGGAAGAATACAGCAGGGCACAGAAAGAGCTTGTTAACCTGCACTTACCTTACTTGGCTCAAATAAATTCTCTCTAAAAACCACATTAAAATGTAACCACTAGCTGACAGATTTGTTGTTTACTTCAATAACACCTGCAGCTCCGTCTTGGGCTCTTAGAGAAAATACTATAGATGAAGCTGTGAATTTCAGTTTCTGCTCATTTATGTCTGACTATATGAAAAATTCTCTAGTTGTCTTCAAAGTGCTTGAGCTCACCTAAAAAGTGAGATGAGGAATTGCAGTGGCTTATGAAACCAACTGACCTTTTCCCAAAGCAGAGGGAAACCAGTACCTATAAACTCACAAATCTTGTGCTCACTAGGCACAAAAACCAGGCGCTAATTTTGGAATAAACACACCATAAAACCTGAAGAAAAAGAGTTTATGGAAAGACTGTCATACAAGGCATTTAAAAACATCTATGTCAATAAAACCCTTTTGGTTCACATGGGCTTGGGTTTTTTGTTCAAGATGTGCTTGGAATTTTTTTACCTCACTCATGGTGCACAGTAAAGTAACCTGCTTCTTTCCATATAAAAATGTTTTCTGGGTCTACCTCAAGTTGCATTGCCTTTGGACTTCCCCCTTCCCCACCCTCTTCTCCTAGCAAAGAGCCTCGTGTCAAAGACTCTGTGAAATCCTCAGTGACACTTCCTCCTTCTCCTTTCCCACAGCCAGAATAACACTGCTGCTGCTGGAGGCAGGATCTAAAGTAAAAAAAACCATCTTTGCCAAACTTGGAAACGTGGGATGAATACTGAGGGATTGCTCCCCACTTGCCCATCTCCGAGCTCCCCGGTGCTCATGAGGACAAACACTGCCCTGAGCTCCTGCCCACCTGCCCCCAGTGCAGACCACGGTGATGGCATGAGGAGCCTGGAATGGGCAGAAATCAGGATCTCAGAACACATTTTGGTTTTTGTCCTCGCTGTGGTGCAGACACCAGCAAATTCAAAAAACTCTCCTGCAGCTCGCACACCTTTGCTGCTCCCTCTGCTGCAGCTGCCCAGCACACACAGAGGGTCTGCAGGCTCCCAAACTGCTATTGGTACAAATAAATAAATGAATCCTCACAGGCACGCTCACATTTTTTTTTTTTTTTTGTAAATGGAAACCCATTTGGGCAACTGCTCAAAGAACAACTGAGGATTATAGTAAAACCACTCCTGTAATGCCAGGGCTTCCACTCACATGACCCCTATGACAACTTAATTAACAGTTTAGTTACTCGGGTCAGGCTGTTCTATTCTCTTCATGAGACCTACATCAGGTCTAAGCCATGTACATGGCTGCTGGGCACAGGATTTCCCAAGTAAATGGGGGTCTCAGAACTGTTTTAAAATTCTCCCCTTCTCTACTATTAATTCTCTCTACAACTCCTTTTTCCCCTTTTAATTTCACCACCGTAGTTGTTCGCTGGCAGGCAGAAGTTGGCTCAATAAATTATTCTCAGCTCAAAATACTTAGCTTTCAAATAAAAATGTGAGTAAATTCCACGTCAGTCCTGAAATTCCCTCGAGTTTATGAGAGGTCAGGGCAGCACCAGGCAAAGCAGGGAAGAAAAAGGTTTACACATTCCTGCTAAGAATACTCTTTCCCTTCCTCCTTCCAGCCCCCAGCACTGAAAAATCTCTGTATTTCAGGAGCAGAGGTAACAGAATAATTAGAAACTGGACAGCAATGAGAATCGTGCTTTGAAAATCCAGTCTGGCCCATCCAACTTCTTTTGGAAACAGGAACAAAAGGTGACAAAGGACAGCGAGCAGAAGCACTGGGCAGTTAAATTCCCAGAACATACTGCATAGTTAAGCCATCTTATATGCAGGCAAAGCAATACGTTAAGTGCATAAAGAGGAAATTTTTGGCTCTCCAGTGAGCTGGTTTTCTTTTTTAATATCAGTATGAAGAGGATAACAAATTATCAGTTCACTCTGTTTGGTTTTGTTTCAGATATTCAAACAGTTCAACATATCATTTGTCAAACTCTGATATTAAATGGCAAATGCATTTCTACAGCAGAGAGTAGCAGGTGTCTGTGTTGAGATGTGCACACTGCAGAGAGACTCAAAATTCATTTTTCACATCTGAGGTTTCACACTAATGAAGAAAACAGGAAGTGGTTACCTACAGCTAAAGCCAGCAGCAATCCATCCCAAGGTGAAAAGTTTGAGTTTCTAAATGTAAAGAGTCTCTTTCAGACCATTTTTATACTTTCTGTAATGCTACAAAAGACACCAAAATAAAGACCATGAGCAGTGCTTACAGTTATTGAGCATTTAGCTCTTGTGGGTCTAATGATCACTTATTTGTTTCCATTGCTGTTGAGAGCAGTACCTTGTCTTCACGTGATTTAAACAGAAACACGGGCAAGGGGAGAAAATGCAGATCCAAACCATGGCTTTGATCACCAGCAGCTTCTCCCACAGCACTGTGCAAGCCGGGGAATTTGGGAAGTCTGCAGGGCTTGTGCCACAGCTCACCGTTTACACAGCATCCAGCCAGACCCTGCACCACGTGCAAATCCCCGTCAACCTAAGGAACAACCTCCCAAAAATGCAGCTTGTGACTGCTTTACAAGAAATACCTTAATGCCACAACTCCTGAGGCAGCTCAGCGAGTGCTGGTGAGTCTGAGGGATGTGCTGCAGGACTCCCGGGCAACTCATGATTTTCCCTCATTAAGATTTTGTTTCTTGGTCTGAGGCTGCCTGAGAGGGTTCCCAATCTCTGACAGAGGTCTTCCTTCTCCTTCTGCCTTTTTGTGGGTACCATGAAATCACATGTGCTAAAGCCAAACCTCACAGCCTCATAAAAACATTCCTCAGACACATTTTCTCTCTTTGCCATGTACAGAATGCATCACTTTCCCAGAATATCTTTTACCAGCATTTCACAACTCCTCAGGCAAGCCCAATTCAGCTCTGTCACAAAATGTCCACTTCGTGCCTCATGTAAATCCCAGCTGGACACTGGATGGCATCACACATTTCATTCTGTGTAATTATTTATAACTTTGTAAGTTAAAACTGATTTTCTCAGAGACTCACAATATGACTGAAAAAGCAGATCACGTGCAGTGGGAGAACTGCAGGGGAAGCACATCCCTCATGGTCTTGTTCCCTCTCTCTGCATGCATTAAGGGATTCATATTCTTTTCTCTGGGAACACAATATTGACCTTGTTTCAACAAGGTCAAAAATTCCCTAAACAGACTTGGCCATTGCTTTCCATTCCAGTATCTGCATCACTGCTTTCCCAGCTAAGGGCATCTACTGAACAGATTGAAACATCAGATCATCGGGTCATTCTGCAAGTTGGCTCACACATTTTAAGAGGCAGACAGAGCTCAAAAGATACTCTGTTTTGGCATGAGAACTGTGATAGGAACTGAAATAGTATGTCCAGGAGCAAAAATTTATGTATTAGGGAAAAGAGAGTACAAAAGTGCTGTTAACCCCATCTCTACACCCTGTTTCTAAATTCCTGCAGGAAAATTGGACTCTTTTTAAAGATACTGATGGTGATTTCTCTGCATTGACAACTGGCACAACTCTTCAAACCCAAGGAAGGGAATAGTTATATCCTGAACAAATAGGAAAGAAAGATCAGCAAAGAATTTCAGATGACATTTCTATCAATTCTAGCCAGCAGGTGCTGCTCTGGCAATAGGAAGTTAAGAGTTACAAAAGCTTCATAAAAACAACCGCACCATACAAAGACAAAGAAACATCATATGGATGCAGAGAAATGAAAAATTAAAACTACAACTGTTACATGGAGAAGAAAACCATAAATATTTCAGCCTTATTATTATTGATGCTGCGTGCCACAGCTACATTCTGTTCTATATCATTACATCCTCACTGGCTAATTTCACAAATAAATCCTATTAACAACATGTTGACTTCAAACCATTGTTATCTCTTCTCCTCCCATTCTCTGATATTTGACACTGAAATAGTTCCAAGGACATTTGAAACATCAGGAACTAAATAACAAAATAGTTTCTTGCCCAACTCCAGTGTAAAAAAAAGCCCAAACATGCTGTAAGTAGAGGTGAAAAGGAGAAAGTCATGAAGATGTTTAGGTTATTTTTTTTTTTTAAAGAATTAACAGAATCATTGCTCAACATCTGCCCCACCCCCTTATTTCTGTAACCTCTCCTCTTTCTAAACCACTTCCAGTCCAGAGGGGAAACATAAGGGGCTTTCTAATCATGGAATATTTATGGACCTGGAGACCTGGGAGCCCTGAAAAGAAGGAAGATTCATGCATAATACAGGGCCAGGACTTGCTCTATGAAAAGACAAATTCACCACACTAGCAAAATGAACTAAGAGGCACAAAACCCATTAGCAAAAACAAACATGGCTCACAAGTTATAAATACTGGACAAGAACCAAATACCAGAACGAGTAACCAGCATATGCTGGACACAGTAATGACATTTCCTATACAATTTATTAGCTGGTAAATGATCAAGCTAATTAAATTAACCTTTTCCCACCAGCAGTTAACTGAAAAGTTCCTCCCCTCTTAATTACAAGGAGATTAGGAGAAACTAAAAAATAACTGCAAGTAATTTATACAATGGAAGAACCCTCAATTCTCCAGTATTACATACAACGTAAAACAGATCAATCACCAGGCACTGCTCTGTACCTCTGAATAATAAATCCTACAGAACCTGATCCAGCGACTGCCAAAAAGCCAAAACAAAGGTGTTCACACCATTCTTTCCTCTCCCTGAGTGGTTGTTTGCTCATTTCTTCTCATTCTTTTTCAGCACAATTCCAGTCTTATAATGAGAAGGCATAAAAGCAATACTTTTTTTTTTTTTTAACTTCAGCAAGTAGGAAAAGGATAAATTTCAAACAGAACAGGAGCTGTTGCAGATGTCAGGAGCGTGCCCTACAGACATGCTGTAAAGCTGTGTTACAGCCAACCTCACGAAGAAAGAACAGATGTGAGGGTATCACGCCTTTAGCAAGTTGAGAAACAGTGATGGAAAACCTACTCCTTCTCTACAAGAAAGGACACATCCCAATCTCCTTCACATCCCAAACTCCTTTTGTCTGCTCATTGTGGAGGTCCACAATGAAAAGGCTAAAGACTTAGAATGGCATAAATCCCCACATGACCACAATAGATGCAAAAAGCCTCCTCACTGTGTGAAACAACCATTACAGTACCACATACATCTTTTCCTAAGTAGTTTTAAACTTATCCAGGGTTTTGTGGGGAAGGTTTCTAGAAAAACCCAGGTAACGAAGCAGGTGTGGCATTTCACCTTTTCCAGTTAGCACAATTTCATGAAGCAGCTGCTAATGCACGTAAGGACTTTTCAATTTTTTTAGGCTACGGGCAAGCTTGTTCAAACTCACTTGGGTCTTTCACAGTCCCCTTAGAAACAGGATACAGAGAGGAGCTGAGAAAGCACAGGCTGAAACAGCACTAATGGCCAAGTTTCCCAGAGATCCATCACTGCAGATAGAAGGGGAAATTGCAGAGTCCCCAGTGTGGCTCCTTCCTGCGGAGATCCTGGATTTCCAGGTTCTGTGGCAGCTCCAGAGGGAGCAGGACGAGCTGCTCCCCATGGTTCATGCCTGGTGCTGAGCTCCGTGTGGCTTTACACAGGGCAAGGAAGTACAAACACTGCACAAGAGTGGCTTTTTTTCTGCTTGGTTCTTGCTTTTTTTCCGGCTCTGAAGCAGCCCCGAGAATATGAACACAACATTGCCATTTCAACTTTCTCCGAGAAATAAAATTCGAATGCCCCCTTCAACTCTCTTTGAAAAGCATCTGAGTTCAAGGAACTCTTTTATCAGGATTAGAGGTGAGGCTGAAAGCAAATGGTCTCTCTTAGCTGGTAAAAAAAATGCATTCCATTTCTCAACCTCCCCACCCCCTGGGCCAAGAGTTTCATGCATATTTGACATGTTTTCCATCTAGACAGCAATACAGCATTTCTACCCACTTTCTTTCTTAAGTGACTCAAGTGCACAGTCTTTCTTTCTGAAATTTATTTTTTAATTGTGCCCCAATACTCTGGGATTTTTATCTTGACTTCACATGTTCTAATTTGTTTAAAAGAAAAAAAGTAAGGTATATATAATAAAATGCAATGTGCATCACTGTGAATTTGTGCTGTGATTTCAAACAACCTTTATTCAAGTCCCATTTACAACCTTGGGCATACAGTAGAAAAATTCCTCCTAACAAATCTATAACACAATAAATAAAACTTTTCAATACTTATAATTATCCACTGATCAACTGTAGCAGATTGTTGCAGGATTTGAACATTTCAATACTTCTGAATTTTTGGGTAAAAAAGTATTTGGAGAAATTCAAGCAATTTAGATTCAAAAGAATTTCTTGAGCTAAGAGAAGGGAATTCTGACTTCCCGATGCTTTTCCACTATTCAGAAAATGTATGCGTTAATTACAAAAACCAACATATTTTTATTTTCCTTTTAAAAGTCAGAATGTTTGGGTTGTGCTTGCAGTGATTGCTGTTGGTCAGTGAAGTGCAAGGGTGTTACAGCATATTGTGTGGTAATGACAGCAAACACTGACCTAAGTGCAGTGAAAGCAACTGCAATAAATGCTTAGAAAGGGTAAAGTAGGCAGAAAAATGCTTGTTTGATTGTTTCCAGTGATGTTTGTTCTCAAATTGTCATCTCTTTTGCTTAAAGTTAAACAAGTTTAACTATCACTGTTGCAATGTAAGAATGTTTTTAGTACCTTGCTTTATTTCTCTCCTAAATAAATCTGTACCTTTCTATAATATTTTTGTAGAAATCGATAGAAACGTAGGAGAAGTAACAAAGTTTAATTTTAACAAAGACTGGTGGTCCAGAGGTTCCCAAGTGCCTATGAATGCACATATGCCTTCTCCTCCTCATCCACCCTTTTTACCCTCCATGGCCACAGCTGAGTGTAACTGCTCAAAAATCACTGTGGGAAAAGCAGCATGCTACATTTTAGCACAGATTCAAAAAAAAAAAGGCACCTGGATTACTATTTACCCTGCCCCTTCAGCAAATTTTAGGATAAAAACTGACTGGAAGTGTAACTCCATCTAACAAGGAAGTTTCCCAAAGACATTGAAATGAAACAGTAATCCAGAACTAAAGAAATGAAGCATAGAAGTCAAAAAACAAATTATATCCCTTGAAAATGAATTCCTCAGCCATGCAAAAATCCCTTAATTTCACACAGTCTCAGCTGTGGAGCTCACAGGGACACCAAATGGTACAACATAAATAATGCCACCCCCAGCTGGTGCCAATTCATCCCGCTTCTTTTCCCCCCCAGGTGAACATGCAGAAAGTCTAAACCTTGGAAGGCTCTACCAAATCTCCTGAGAGCTTCTGGCAAAAGTTGGCTTCTGCACAGGGAGGCTTGGGAAGGAAACAGTTTGTACCCTGCAAACAGGCAAATGCAATGGGACGGTTTGAGAAAGATGACAAATCACACACAGACACAAATGGAGCTGCTCACACCAGTTCCACCTTTCTGGCTTTTCTCGTGTCTTTTATCCCTCTGTCCCATTTTTCTCCAAGAAGGGTTTTGGATCCTGCTCTCAGCGACTTTTCAAGGGAACTGTAACAGATACAGCGTGTGGGAATCCAGGAGTGATCCAGGACTTATTTTCCAGATGTATTAATTGTGTGCTTTGGCTTTACATTTTCAAAGCATGTGCAGGAGTCACTGCCATGGTCCTTCTACTGTTTGAATCAGCCACCTTGTGTCTAAGAAAGGTGGTCTCCCTTTTCTACACTTCATTTGTCTGTGAGAGCTGAAGTGCTGTGTTCTGCTCTCAGATTTCTTTTTCCCATCCATTTAGCACTGCTGTCCTTTCTTATTACAGCAATCATGAAACCTGCTGTCACGAGCAACCACTGTTCTCATGAACAGCCTGACAGCCTCTCTCCCCTGGAAGGTGCCACAAAACCTTCCCAGTGATTTGGGTTTTCCCACCTTGCTTACTTCACGTGCTCACAAATAGATCTGCATTAACGGATTTCAGAAATAATTGCATTAAAGACAGAGGCAGCAGAAACAGGAGGAAGAATGTCCCAGGGATGAAAGGGCTCCTCAGCAATTGTGGAGTCTTTCCCCTAACTAATGAAGTTGAAGAAATTCCAGCTAACATATTTAATGACAAACTTGCCCCCCATGTTTTTGCAAAGCCTATGCATTTATATCCAAGTGGCATTTATTCATATTCTACACCTATTGCACAATTATGTTAATATACATAATGTATACACACTAGCACAGCAGGAGCACTTAAGATATGTTTCTATTTGCAGAGGAATTCATTATGGGAAACAGAAGGCTTTTCTCTGCAAGGAAATTTGTCCCAATGGATGCAGGAGTGGGTTTCTCTCCCTCCTCCCCTCCTTTTGCTGTTACTCATTAAATGGATAATTTCCTTTTATAAACAAAGGAGTCCATATAATAAGTAGGCATGTTTGGATAGATCATTAATGATATAATCTCCTCGTCTGCCAGCCTGAAAGATGAAACCTAAACCCAGGACTCCCAAGAGCCAATCCCTTCTCAGCTACAAGAGCATCCAGCCCTTCTCTGATCGACCTTCAAAGTGCCTGGCCAACCTCTTTTAAATAACTCATAGGCAGAGTGATGGTTTCAGCAGAAGCTGCTTACTTGTGGTTTAGAGAACATAAATCTTTCCCATTTCACTGTTATATATGGAGCTCTCCAAAGTAATCCGAGAATATTCCCTCTACAGTTTACCTTGACTGCTTCATATGGAAGTTTACCACAGATAGATTTTGACAACAGCAATTCCTTAGAAATCCACTGTGGTTTCTGAAGCATCAAGCTCACAAAGAGTAGGCCAGAAACTTCGGCCAGCTTGCAATATCTAGCTTTTTGTATAAACAATCAGGTGAGTGTTAAGACATTGGCCAGCAAAAAGTAAACAAAACCATGTAACCCGGCACTTTGAGAAGTGTTCATAAAACACAGTTCATCATTTGGGTGACTCCTGTATTTGAAAACATACTCTATTTGGAATCACTTGCTAAGTTTCAACGTTCTTTTATTTATTACTCTTTATTCAGCATTGTCAGAACCCATACTGTTGTTCCACAAAACATGCTTTGATTTACTTTTCAAAATGAACTTGGTGTTCCAAAATGCTCCGAAATCACCAAATCTGGTGAGAAAAATGCCTGAAGAAACTCATTTAAAATACACAGGTAGAGTATAAGCTCTCTGCTGCGAAAGCTATCACAAAATACAGGACTCCTTCCAGCTTTTGTTTGTTTTTAACCTGTGTAGTGGTTAGGTGCTAGCCAGACACCAGGGCCCCAGGACAGCCACTTACTCACCCTCCCCTACCACAGCTGGGCAGAGGAGAGAAAATTTAACAAAGAGTTCATGAGTTGAGATAAGGACTGGGGGAAAACACTCCAAGGGCAAGACAGGCTCATCTCAGAGACAGAAAGTAAATTTATTACTAACAAGATCAGAGTAGGAAAACTGAGAAGCAAAATAAGCCTTTAAAAAGATCTTTTCGCCCTCCAACCTCTCTCTCCTTCCCACTGAAAGTGCAGAGGACAGGCTGTGGGACAGAGAGAGGAGTCCTTCCCCTGGCAGACTGTGGGGTCCCTCCCTCGGGAGACAATTCTCCATGAACCTCTCCAGCGTGGTTCCAATCTCAGCAGCAGCAGCAATCCTCCCAAAACTGCTGCAGCATGGCTCAGCCTTCCAAGGACAGGCTGCTCCAGCCTGGGAGCAGGGCTCTCTCCCCCGGGTCTGGGTCACAGCCTCCTCCAGCATCCACCTGCTCTGGCCTGGGCACCTCCACACGAGCTCTGGGCGGATTTCTGCATCCCCCGGGGGCTCTGGGTGGATCTCTACATCCCCCATGGATCCTCAGGGGCTCTGGGCGGATCTCTGGGGCTCTGGGTGGATTTCTGCATCCCCCGGGGGCTCTGGGCGGGTCTCTGCGTCCCCCATGGATCCTCAGGGGCTCTGGGTGGATTTCTGCGTCCCCCGGGAGCTCTGGGCGGATCTCTGCATGGATCCTCAGGGGCTCTGGGCGGATCTCTGCGTCCCCTGGGGGCTCTGGGCGGATCTCTGCATCCCCCCTGGATCCTCAGGGGCTCTGGGTGGATCTCTTGTGCCCCCCTGCTATCAAGAACCAGGCTGTGCAAAACCAACCTGGAATTATCCTCTCAAAAATGACCATTACAAACTGCCAACCATTCCCGGCTCAAAGCAAGAGGGCAGATTGCACCTGCTCCCCCCAGAGGGGCGGGGCAGCTTTGAAGTGAGTCACATGCAGCTTGGGTAGTTTTAACTGAATGATCTCTTCCCCTAGAGTGTTACCACTAATCCTTTTCTATTCCACACACACATCCACTTTCCCACCAAGACAAAGTGCAGATAATTGCAATCCAATCAGGGGTTTGATTTTTTCCTTTAAATGACTACCAAGTGCAAGGCTGGGGTTCAGCTCCTCAGAGGGACAGAGGGAAGGGCTCAGCCCGTGGTGGCCAACTGCTCTCTCTGGACAAAATATTTGGGTAGAGGCATAGATGCATATACAAACTCTCTTATTTTTCCTCTTTTACTGTAAATCGAATCTCAGACATTTTTTAAAAACCCAATTCTTAGTCACAGTTAAGAATAATGAAATCTTCCACCTTTAGCAGCAAACACCACAGGATGAAGGCTCCACTGTCATTCTAGCCCGAGTTCTTAAAAGATATCTTCACTGCTGTTTGGGCTCTACTACAACCTGAAATGGCATGGAAGACTGGGTCCAGTAAGTCTGAGTTCCTTCTCCAGAAAGCTGCTGACAATGCCTGCACAAACAACAAATTCTATCTTCCCAAAAGGTCTCTAAGAGCTTTAAGCACTACACAGGGAACACTTCTGGCTAGAGGAGTGGAGGACCACACCTCACATCCATGGAGTGTACCTGAGCAGGAGCTCAAGGGGTTAAGCCTCCCAGCAAAGCACCAAAATAACAATGAAGTCAAGAAAAGTTGAGGCCCAAGAGTTCTTCTAGAAGTGCACATCATGAAAACCGTGACTTTAGAAAGGGATAATGAGTTATAAAAGAAACAGTGAAGTCGTTCCTTCAGGGCAGTTTCTGGTTTCTGTTGCCCAGTTCTTCATCTTTCAGAACAATTCAAAGGTTCTGGCTGTCTGTGTAACGCTCTGATGAACATTATCAGCTAAAGATCTTTGTCTCATTGACACTTAGAGCTTAAGCCAGCAGAAACAGAGAACTTGTGGAAAGAAAAAGCATTTGTGAGCTTACCTAAGTTATCTCACAATAAGGAAACTCTTATTTCCCCCAAATATCCCTAGAAGCCTTTGTTACTTATTTTTCATTTATCTATCATCTTTCTCCTGGCAAACCTGCTGGGATCAGGTCATTTTCTCTCCCTTCTGACCCAAGACACCGGCTTATGGACTGGCTCTCCCCTCATGCTGGACCTCACCATGTGCTTGAAGCTCAGAACACGGAACCGAGCTGTGGAACTCCATGTGCTGATTGTAAACAGAGGGTTTAACCAAATCAGCCCCATCTTCATTTCACTTTAATTTTGAAAGCTCACCATTCTAGGGTAGGGGAAAAAATTACTCCAATGAAGGCTACACGGTGAAGACTATAAACCTAGATCAAAGCCTAACAGGTCTAAAAGACCCTGACTTTCAGGGCCCAAAGTCACAAAAACATGGCAACGCTATGAAACTACATTTGGAGTCTACTGAGTTCCTAAAAGTCAGCTTCATGGCACAACCACCCTTCAGTAACTGATTGGTGCATTCAAAGCTCCATGTGTTGCTACATCAAAACTTCCATGTCCACCATGTGCAATACTTTATTGAAATTACTTCTACAGTTCTAGTAGAGAAGTGAAAACAGACTAGAAAGGCGGTATTTTTCCTCCTCTAAACATATTCCTTGGGAATTAGCCTTAAAAATATTTGCTATTTCTAGGAACAAGTAATTTGTCCACACATCAACCAATTACTATAAGAAACGGCATTCCCTGTGGGTGGGTGGTGGGGGGAATGAAGGGCTTGCATGCATGTGTCCATCCACATCCCCATCCTCAAAACTTATTATTCACTAAGCTAAAATTCCTGAAAATTACCATCCTCAGCACAGGAGGGTGGGTGAGAATGTGCAGACACGAAACAATGCACAGTGCACAGTCACAAACAGGATTTTTTCCTACTCTTCTCCCCCTGCCCTGAGGATGAATAATAATTCAATCTAGTGGCCCATTAAGCCTACAGATAAATAAAGGAGGAGCTGCTATCTTCTGATCCTGGTTAAAAACAGCTCTCAAAGTTCTGTGCAGAAACAAAGCTGGGTGCTCATTGCAGAGCTACTGCCAGCACTGTGAACATCTTCACTTGCTTGTATCAGACCTACAGACCCCAGATACGCTTCTTACAGTCCAACTGCTTTTCTGGGCAGTATTTTGGCTCTACCTTTCACACTGACGTAATTTTAAGTGCAGTTCCAGCAGCAGAAAGGAGGCCTTGCTTCCTACCTGGACCCACAGTGCACAGCAGTATGCCAGATTAACTGAAAATCTTATTTTCCGAGTCTAATTCTCACAGAGAAACAATATCATTTGCTACATTTCTACTTTCCTTTCACGCTTCACTGGCATGAACTCATTTGTTAATAATGCCCATCTGCGAAGGTCCATTTTTATATTCATACATTTCACGGCAGATTACAGGCTTTTAGAGAGCTCCCCAAACATCAGCTCCCTCACAGTGAAAAGTTTTCACCCACACCCTGTCATCCCTTGAGCCCTGACGACACAAAAAGCTGCAGCAGGTGGAATTGTTTCCCATCTGTGTCCTGAGCAGAAAGGAGCAGCCCTGACCCCACAGCCCTCTGAGTGCAGCCCCAGAGAAGCTGGAACTCCACAGCTAAACCAAAGGTAAAAAAGCCAGCTCCTGATTTCTGTGGGACAGCAGCTCCATGGAGATTAAGAGATAAAGAAGCTGCAGAACCATCAGTGTCCTACCTTCCAGGATCTCCAGACCCAACCAGCAGTGGTTTTTAACAGAATCAGAAGAGGAATGGGGAAAAAAAAGCAGGTAGAAGCTGGCAAATGAGGAAGTCAGAATGAATGGAAACTTTGTAGAAGGAAATTTTAGGGTCTTCATGCTCTGCAAAGTGCCATTTGTGCATGCCATAGCTCAACTACTGCAACACGTTATCTGATCAACAAGGAAGGGACAACAATGGAAAATCTATTAGCTGGTGGCTGTGGAGCATCACAGGTCTATTAGAGATTGACTGATTAGCCTGTCGAGTGAGAGTCAGACTTTCTCAAACCTGGTTTTCAATAAACTGTTAAAAAGTCAATACGACACAGAGTGAAAATTCAATTCAGACTAACAAAGAAAACATAGCTAATTATTCTTTTACAGCACAGTAGATCCTTCCAGGTCTCCTTTAATAATGGATTAAGCATTATAATAGACTATTTATATATAGACTAACAACAAAGAATCTGGGAAAAAAACACAAATAAAAGCACCAAAAGAAAAATTCTACATGCCAAAATTCACAGGATTTTAAATACTAAATTACAAACAAATGGCTCTCATACTACAGAATCTCTGTGGAAGACCAAAAAGATGACAGAGTCAGCAGAAAAATTAACTTATCTCAGATAAAAGTTTTAGACAGTGTATCAACTTAAAATTGCAGAATTTAAACTGTGGAACACAGCAATCAATATAGTATCAGTGCTTTGGATATAAAATAAAACCAAGTGTGAGGAAGCCCAAAGCTTTACAGACATTGCTGGGTTTGCCAGCTCAGTTTTGCTATAGAAAGTAACTGGTGCAGGTGAAAAAGACAAAGCAAACTTTAAATGCTGTAAATTTTCTGGGAAGATTGGTAACAATCAGCGTGCAAAAAACACATCCAAGGAGTTTGTTTGGCTTTTGGTGTGGCCTTGCATTAACTCCTTTATACTGTTTTTGAATAATCAGCTGTGTTAGTGATCCTGTGACACAACGACCCCACAGCACCTGAAAACATGGGTATAGGATGAGAAAAAAATCCCCAAATCTGTATTTCATCCATATTTCATAATTGTACTTTAGCCTTTCTCAGCTGCATTGAGGCAGACATTTGTGGGACCTTGTGCAGAAATCAGAAGTTATTTGGATTAGAGAAAATCTATTGGAATCAACTGATGTCAGGGATATTGTTGAAAAGTCTGATCCTCAAACATTTGCGTAAGTACAACCAGGACATCAGTGATGTGGCACGGGATAAAAACAAAGTACAAGAATTAAGAAAATAAATCAATTAATGAATATATGCAAGCGTGGTTCGATCTGCAGTTAAAGCAGACTGGAAACTGGAAAGCAGAAGTTCTTGGTAACAGCATAATAACCTGCAGAGAGCTCAGTGTGAGCTGTAAAATCTACTCATGCTAGAGATAAGATGCTTTGTGCCAGACAGCATGAGGTACCACAGACAGCAGAAGTGAGGGGCTACCTGAAGGCAGCTCAGCTGTGCAGTGAGCAGGGGGATGGTGCTGGCTGGACAGACGGACCTGCAGCCTGGCTTTGATCACCCCACCCCTCTCACCTGGAGGGCTGGCAGTGGAAAGAGCATGGAAAAGGAGGAGGAATACCGAGTGCCAGCCCAGAACTTGCATATTTTGCAACTTTTACCGTCTTGCCTTGATCGCAGAAGAAATTGCTTATCACTGGCATTGACTAACACACCCTGGTACTAACTCATCCTACCTGACAGCAATGTGAGAGCATAATTAGACAGAAAAAGTAAGCAAATGAAGAAAATAATTGAATACTGATTACAGGTAGTGCCATGATCCCAATGGCCTAAAATGGACAATACAGATTTTAAAACCAGCTCGACATGACCTGGGGACACGGGGTCTGAAATCTCTCCAGCTCTGTGATCTCAGTTACAGTGTCAGGCCTGCATGGCTTCTTTCTGATGTCTCAGAAACTTTTGAGTTCTTCAAAGATCCGGTTTGGGTTCCTTTTTTTCCGAGAAAAATCCAGTGAAAAGCAAACTAAGTAACACAAATACTTATTTTCTAAGCTGAAAAGACCGGAGAGCTCCTCCTCCTCTCCCAGCACTTTAAATCAGATGGGAAACAACAGGACTGCAAGACATAAGCCTTCCAAAAGAAACTCCCTGTTAAAAGGGGTTTATTCCAAATTCCTCAAATCAGAACTACTTCAGAACAGAAAGCGATTTCTAGAACCACGCCACAAATTCATGTGTTGATGAAAAAAAAACCAAAACAGTTTGAGCCCAGGTTTGTTCTACCTTACTGTGGTATGTTTTATTCTGAACCGCTCTGCAGTCTGTGCAGCCACAGCCACCCCTTGTTTAGGGAAAGGCACAAAGGAGCCCGGCAGTGTGGGGAAAGCACATGAGGATGCATTCAAGCAGTCAGAATTTCACTGCCTCGTCTTCTGGCACCACTTTTTGAGACTGAGATTGCAGAGGATGATGTACATTCCTGTCTTACACCTTCCCCTGGATGGGGGAGAAGCGATCAGGGAAAGAATCAAACCTGGCAGATGGCAGAACTTCATAGTGAAATAGGCATGGCCAAACCAGAATCAAATAAAAAGAAGAGTTGATAAAATGCAGGGCCTGGGATAAGCCTTGCAACACTGAAGGGGAAGTTCAGTCACCAGCTCAATAATTAATTTAAAAAACGTGAAACACGGTTTCAGAAGCAAATCTTTGTCTTTAAGACCCCAAATGCCCAATCCTGTGGGCTGTGTGCAGCTGTACAAATCTACTTAAACTGCCAAACCCAAGAAACTGAACAGGAATCTGAAATTGCAACACTCAGATTCCCACAGCAACTAGAGATAAGGAAGACCAGGAACAGCACCATTTTAGTGTTTGCTAACCAATTCCCCCTTTCCCCCCAAAACCAGTTTAAATTACACGGTGTTTATCCTAGCTGGATACTTTATTTATTTAAGACAGGGATTTGCCATCTGGTTAGCAATCAAATAAGCTACCCAGGCTGAAATCAGCAATAATGACATTTTCCCTCTGTGAAATGCTATTTCTTCAGAACACGCACACAGTGTTGGGTATGGGGGAGTGCAAGGAAGAGGACAGACAACCAAAATAAACCTCACCAAAGAAAAAAAACCCAAAACCCCGAAAACAAACTAACAAATACAAAGAAACCCCAAAATTAACCAGTTCTGCCCATTCTGGCTACCATAAACTTCATGTTCTTTTCCAACACCTCCAAAAATGCAACAAACAGGCAGTAACTGCATTCCTACCTGCACAGGATGAGCGTGGAGAAGGCAGACTAAATAGCTACCAAGCTGCTTACAAAAAGATGTAACAAAATGCATTAACCCATAACCCAATCTCAAATAAGTACTGAAGATTTGGCTTAGTAAATAAAATACTAGACAAGAAGTAAAAGTTGAATCCATTGAGGAATTATCACTTCTTTGCTCACATTTATTTCCAAGAGAAAGCAAATGCATCAAAAGGTGTAGGGTGAAGGACAAATCTAACTTCTTTTTCATCACTTTAAAACTGTTATTTAAACTTAAAAGCTTTCTACTTAGAGCAAGGCATTAACAATTACAAAAAAACAAAAAAAAATCTGCATTCCTTTTTCAACACCTATTCTGTTTCAAGGGTTCCCATAAGGACTTTTTGTTGCTTTATAAGAAGAAAGACACAGACTGATTACTTCAGTTTTGGTGATTATTCACCAAACAGAAGAGACATGGACTACATAAACTTTGGCTCAGATACTGTAAAACTCAAACAAAATTAGCTCTACTTCACGCCTGCCAGCAGAAGAAGCAATGACAGATTGAAAATGCACTATTTCCTCTCAGGTTCCTGCTCCCCACAGGCAGACCTTCGGTTGTCCAGCCTCATTTCAAGCAGGGAGCTTTGGGCACAAAGCAGCACAGGTGGATTTCTCAGACTGGGGCACCTAAAACACCTGCAGGGAGCAGCACTAGCATCCTCTCATCCTTCCCCCCCAGCCTGCTGCAAGCCTGGGAACACCTACACACAGCTGGACTGGCCAAGCTGGGACACCCACAAAGCTTATCTGGAGACAAATTAAACTGGACTAAATCAAATCCACCTCCCATTTCATGCTTCAGAAACCTTAACTTGAACACGTCTGCTGTATTTGTTTTGAACTTATTCTTTTCAAAAGAGACTTCTTCCCTCAGGGAAATATTTTCCAACAATCTGGTATTTTTTACTTGATCACTGCGTGTTTTCAGAGTCCACTGCCATTGTTTACTTCCCCTAAAATTATTACCAGGCCCACAGATATGATAGCTGGATGTTTTTCTAATATACTTTTCCTCTTTTTTGTGGGTTGTTTTTCAATTCCTTGACTCTGAACACTCTTAGAGCTGTCACAAATTAAGCTGATCGTAGCATCTCCTGTTCCCAACAAGGGGACAATCCAGTTCTCATTGAAATTAATAGGAGCTTTGCCACTGATGGCAGTGGAAGTAGGATCACGCACTCAACCTCTGTAACAAAAGTAAATAAACATTTTCATTTTCATGTCTGAATTGGTAAATGCTGGAATAATGGATTTCTTCTCTTTCTAATAACAGTGGGAGAAAAAAATCTAAGTATAATTGCAATTCAGCTGCCCCGTGAAGGAAGGAAAACAAAACCCAATGAAGCTTTTTATTACATTTGCTGTTTGCAGAAAGAATGAATGATCCCTTTGCGTCTTCCTACTCAATTTTGAAGAAGTGCCCAGCTCTGGTTGGACATCCATGAAACTCCTTTATTTGCCATGGACTATATTGCCTCAGATCCTACCCATGCAACACAGAAATCAAGGGCAAAAGAAATAGCTTTAAATGGCCTCTACAGTTAGCACACAATGGTAAAAAGCAGTAGAATTAGACAGTATTTTGCTGGATAAAATCGTGTTAAGTAGAAGAATTATAAAGAAAGGCCTCATGAAATCAGGCCTTGCTCTGGTCAGCTATCTTGTTACTCCTTCTTAGTGCAGCTAGCTAACTTCCCATGTGGAAAATCGTAACAGTGAAAGCAATTAACAACCTGTTCTGAGAGTGAAAAACAAATGCACCTGCAATAATGAAATTTGTCCCACGAGAATCAGTGAACAAACTAAACTCTCCAGGAATAGAGAGATTTGACAGACAAGTAAAATACCTCACATTGACCAATAAAAGTAATCGGCAAGAAAGAAGAAAGAAATTAACCAATTGGAGTTCAGCACAAGGTCTGTAAAAACTGTAGGAAAATAAGTAATGTGAATAAAGATTGGCTTTTCTGCACGAAGAAAATGCGAGTCCTGAGTCCTTTCACTGCAACAGATAATAAAAGCTTCTTTACTCGAGAAAAAGGGAAGAGGAGACAGCCCATGCCCTGCAGTGTTACTATTTCCTATTAACTTAGAGGATACAAGACTTGAGAAGCTTCACTGCTCACCCTGTCAGTAATTCTGCTACAGGACCTCACTGCCCCCATCTTCAGCTGTAACTCCTCAGCTCAGCACTAAGAGAAACTCTGGTTAATGATGGGATATCGACATCAATTTATAGCAGCTCAGGAAATAGCTGTTTTTCTCTTTTCTTCCTTATCCATTTTCTTTTTTGAAGCATCAGCTGTTCAGCTACAGACACAAACATCCAGTAAGCAGAGTGGTTAAGAGAAAGAAGAAAAGCAACCCATCTATAAAACAGCCCTATGTAAATCCAGCTTTCACTCAGCTGTTCCATAAAAGCAGACTTTTCTCTTTACATTAACCACAGCAGACAATCTGCCATCAAGCAATGACTCAGACTGGAGTGAAGAGTTTAAATTCTTTTGTGCCTTCAATTCTGTTTGGTACTTGATGAAGCTGACTCCGCATTTTCCTAGTGCCACCCAACTCTAAGCTCTAGGACCTTCCCCTATAGCCAAGATAAGGGATTTAGTTTAGACTGCAAGGAGGTCTGAACTTTCTTCCTTACAGGTATTCTGTAAAGAGAACCAACAGCACTAATACAGACAATAGGCTTTTATGGCTCAGAGCTCAAGATCACCATCACAGATTTTCCAATCTTGAGACACCCTTCTCTTAGCAAGACTCCTTCCCAACAAATGCAACTGCATAACATGATAAAAGGAAGTGCCTGAAATAAACCAGCCATGTGTGGTGAGAATGCCAGGCAGCCCCTGGGTGCAAGGCACAAGTACCATTGCTCCTTCTTGCAGCCATTTCAGGTGTGTTTGAGGCCGAAATTTTTTCAGAGCAGATAGTCAGTGATGGTAATGGTTGGCCGTCTCATAACTAAAACATCCGCTTGTGGAACTAGTTCTAATTAATTAAAGTGGCAAGGAGCCAGTCGGGATTTTTAAAATCAATGCAAGTCTCCTATAAACTTGAGTCTCTTTCCAAGGCACTGCTCAAAAGTAGGAAACAATGTCTAAAACTGCCTTCAGCCTGTTATTTTTTCCTTCCAAGGAAATCCGTTTCCAGTGCAGTCAGGAAGACTCATCACAATTACAGCAGCTACCAAAACATGTTAATGCAGTGCTCACAGCCAGGTACCCAACTGAGGGAAAAAGCTGGCAACCAGAAAAAGTCAAGACAATAAAACACAGAAAGTCTCAAGTCACAAGTCCAGCACCATTCTTTACTATGAAACACAAAGAAAAGAAAAAAAAAATCCAAGAGACGTCAGTGGAATAAGCAGCTGCTGATGAGAAAACTTCCTGCATAAGCAAAATCACACTGCTCCATCATTTGACATATTGCAAATGAACAAAGAAATCAAAAATGGACCCTGTAATTTACCCCCACTTGCACAGCTTCTGCTATGTGCATCCACTGTTCCTGATAACCAAGTGATACAGAGTTAAAACATCTTATTTTAGATGCTCTAAAGGACCCTTAAGTTACAACTCCACTTTTCACATCTTTTATGAATTGACATCAAGCTTTTAACGTCACTTCAGGTGCAAACATCTAATGCTTGTCCTTGAAGCAGACATTGCAAAAGATATTGTTTCTTTTCCCAAGAAAGCATCACTGTTTTCACCCATGCCTTTATGCACCTAACATACATCAGGTAGATCACTGGCACATATTGTTTCTGCAAACACTGACATTGATCTCCCTTCCTTAAAGCTGAGCACCAACCACACAAACGATTACGCCACTTTTTTCTAAGCACAGTACACATCCATGAATCAGCAAAGAACTCTTTTCCTTCATCCACGTACACAGCACATCCCCCTTCTCTTTCAGGAGCTGCCTTGGTCACAGGATTCAGGGAGGGAAGAAGCTACCCAGAGCACTCCAAGAGCACAACAGGGCACAATTGTGAGGAACCATAATTTTTCATCAAGTTTTCAACAGCCAGTTGGCCTGTGAAAGCTTGATTTTCTTTAAAAGCCTGCATTTCTCCCTGTCCCAGTGAATATTTAACAACCCTCTGGTGATACTGTGCTGAGAAATCACGCATGGTATGTTGGGTTAATAATGTCTTTGGCACAGGAGATGGCGTGTCATACTCCATCTACCACAGAAGCCACTGCAGTCAGGTGGAAACAGCGAGGGGAATGCTGATTTGTACAAGTATTTCTCTGTGTCTCATTTGACTGCTTTATCGAACTCCAGGCCTTCCCCCAAGGAGCACAGATGAGAGTTGAAGTTCAGGCTAAGGAAGAACAGCTATCCATCAACAAAATTTAAAAAGGCAAAGAAAAAGAATGAACCATACAGTGAGCTTCACTCCCTGTTTATATTTGTACAGACAGGACTTGGGGTTTTGTTTTCAGTTTCCTTTACCCCTTCATTTCCCTGGGTTGCTGTATCAAAGAACATTTGGGGAGGTGGTTCATTGCACATCCCTTTGTTCAGAAGAGGAGCAGCAATCAGGGGCAGCACTAAAAGGTTGCCTCATTCCCTTGCAATAAAGGCACTGCACAACAGATTCACAGAATTCACAGAACGACCAGGTGGGAAGAGACCTTCAAGACTGAGTTCAACCCGTGCCCTAACCTCAGCTCGGGATTAAATGACTTCTGCAGTTTCAAGAGCTTCATGCATATTTTCCACATCTCACGCTCAAGACAGTAAAATGGTTGGAGACCATCCAGCCTTGTCTCCTCTCACTGTGATCACCAGGCTTTACAAAGCAGGAAGGAGGAACCCTGGGCTTCCTAAGCTCAGTCACAAAGAGGAAGCAGGACAGTGTCTCATCCCTTAAGGCCTCAGCCTTTCCACCATGTTCCCAGTTCCAAATTTCTTCCCATTTACTCTGGTGCTTCGCTCTGTGTAATAAATGTTTAAGCACAGCTACAGCAGAATAAGCTGTGCAACATCATTATAATGCTGCTGATAGGATCAAAATTAAAACTAGACTTTAAATGTATCATATGCCACATGAACTGTATCAACCACATCTATCCAGGACCTGCTCTTCCCTCAAAAGAGGGAACTTCAGTTGGTCATTCCAGTTTTTCTGCAGGCAAACACAGCTCAACCAATCCCTTCTTGTTGGGAATTGGAAATTAAAGGACTAATAATGAAAATTTTACAACAGATTGGCAGTTTGTTAAGAAATACATCTATTGTATGTGCAGGGTAGTTTTATCAAATTGGTCTTACTTTACTGTTTTCCCTTTCCCTATTCATATAATTACAAACATTACACAGTAGGCACTAAAACATTCTAAAGTAAATTCAAAGCAAAACCAACAGAACTGAAAATTCCACACATCACTATAAAAACCTCAACCAGTCCAAAACTATTTTTACAAACACTATTTTTACTGTCTGGCTGGTCACCCCCACCCTAGTCTGGCATGGCTCTCTTACAGAGCAAAACCTACCTCATGTGCTTCTTTATAAGGACGTTTGCTGATTTCAAGTAAAATTTTGATTAAAATATGTTTCAACAGACTTACCTATCCAGTGTCAGGGTAGAGAACTCAGGTTTAAATTCCTTACAAGAGAGGATTGAAATCAAGCAGTAGAAAAATTAAATGAGAACATAAACCAGTAAGACCTTATGTGAGGATTTGAGAGGTCTCCCTGCCCCACAGTTCCAAACTACTCTGACAGAAACAAGGAGTTTAGCTTAGGGGTTGTACCTATTCTCTCTCTCCTGTTCCTCTTTTATTCTCATCTCCTGTGTATGCAGGAAGAACTGGAAAATATCTCATATGGAATTGATAATAGACCTACTGGAATTCAAATATTTACCAAAGGAGAATCAGCCATGCAGTGCTTTTTCCTGCCAGCAATCATATATTCCCAGCACGAATAACATCTTCACATATAAATAAAGCCACATATCATTCCTGCTTCTGCTTGGAAATTACTGAACTTTAACATCAATGTAAAAAAATAAAATAAAATTACAGTGCATCAAAATCCACCCAAACCTTCAGACTCTCATGCTGAATTTTTAATTTTAAAATGTTATTCACATAATACTTAAAGACATGCATGTGCAGTAGTACCTGCAGATTTAAAATCTCTTTCAGTATCATGCAAATCATGTAAGATATTACCAGCTATAAGCACTAAGGCTGCAAAGTCAATTTCCATTAGTTCTGGTTCTGACCAAGCCACTCCATGGAAATATTCCAATTGTTTGTACCACTTAAATGATCTCAGTCAGACACCTAAATGTGTTTGTTGTACACCCCATTTCAGCATGAGGTGTCATGCTACACCAACACGTCAGTTCTTACAGGGGGAAGTGCTTTATCAGTAACTATTTCTCTCAGCATGGAACAAGCAATAGTGGAAAGTGCAAACCAATTTAATTTAACAGGAGGGATTCCTACCATGGCACGCAGTTGTCCATTAACAGAAAAAACCCCTGCCTCCCTCCCTTTCTCCAGTTGGCAATTGCAGCAAATCTTCCATGAAAATACATTTCCTGTAATGTTCTGGTCATGGTCGGCAAGAGCTGCAACCCATTTCCATAAAGCCACCATGTGGAAAATTGCCTTGGCTGTTAAAATGGACTAATGCAAAGGAATTTTTTTCCTTAATATTGAAGGCATCAATCCTTTTTTAAAAAAACACCACTTTGCAGGACATTAGCTGATCACCCACCAGCTATAAGGCAGAGCCCTCAAACTAAAGAGTAAGGAAAAAAAAAAAAATCCCTTCATCCAAGTATCACTTGCAGACCACTAACTCAGCAAATCCAGCAAGAAGCCTGAAGGAACTCTGTTTTCACCAAAGTATAATCTCATGCTTCACCTGCTAATCAACAAGTGTTAGCCCCCCAAAAGTTAAACCCTGAGACTGAGGGACTGATGAAGAGGCTGTCTCAAAGGCAAGTCACACTGTTAAAGATGCTGTAAGGCTTTATTTACTCTTTAGTTCCCAGGGACTCACAGAGATCCTCTTGACTCACTCTTGGCCTACAGGGCTGATTCAGCCCATAATTCTTCCCCACACCTGTCTCTGGCCTCTCCTTCACTGTTTTTGCACAGATGAGCAGAACACATCTCTCTCTCTGAGCTCCTGAGCTGCGCTGAACCAAGGATGAGACACAAATCTGGTGTACAGAGTGAGGTGCTGCAGGCTCTGCAGCCCTCACTGCCTGGAATCTCTCACTGCTCAAAGCACTTTATACAGAGTTGAAGCAGCTCTGCATTCTCTCCCTGACTCTGGAAGACCCCTGGAACTTCAGGGTGTTACATGACCAGAAGCTGCTGAATGAAATTGCCCAATCTGGAGGAATCTAAAAGAAGATTTTGTAGAAACACCGGTGAGACAAGACACAGGCGGAGGAGGCACATCTTTTTGGAAAGGATAGACACTCGGCGTGCAAGATTTCAGCAGCACTGATAGATTTGAAACTAGTTCTTAAATTTATCAATGGAAACTTGAAGGCAGATGTTGCACAGACTCCTGGGTATGTGTTACAAATGACACAACCAAACAACCAGCAAAAAATTAAACTTAGTTACAGTATTTTTGCACTTTAAAAAAGATAACAAAGTGTTTCCACGGTACCATTTGTATAAAAAAGCTCACAAATAAGCTTCTCCCAAGAACCATGAAGTGCAGGACAGCAGTGGTGTCACCGAAACTTTTTGCAAGACTGGAAAGTGAGAGAAAAACTAAGAAAAACACTCAGGAAATTCACTGTAAGAGAATTAAGAAACTGAAATCTCTGGATATACAGAGCTTGCAATGCATCCACTGGAGTTTGAGAACTTTTCAAAATCAGGCCAAAGGTGTCTATAGTCAGGGATTATTACAAATATACTAAAAATAAGGACACTTTTGAAGATATAAGGCTCATTTCAGAAGTACAAGGCTTTGCAAAACTAAAATAAAACAGAAAAGAGGTCCTAGAAATCTTTAATTTCCAGGTACTATTACAGTAACAGGCCAATTTTGGACTACTGTACAAGAAGGAAAGGTAATGATCACTGTAAGCCTTAAATAAGGGTCATTAAAGCAAAGGAGAAAAGATTTTTAAGATTAAAGATCCATGATTAAAAGAACTGATAGAGCATAGAGAAATATGTTTGTGAGCATGTAAATTCTCTGAGATTTAAATACTGTTGTGATACATTCCTTGACTACAAAATTCTGGTGGCTGTGTTTCCAGGCCCAAAGCAGTGCCTAAGGCAGTAGATACAGAAATACAACAACGAGTTTCCCAGTTTTGCCCTTGCTGGCCCCAGTACGAAAATAAAATCTACATGAACAGAAAAGCTATTTTACAATGTTCTTCTGTCTCTTCACTAACTAAAATAACTGGAAAAAGAAGCCCATCATATTATGAAGTTGGTTGGTTTTGGTTTGTTTTTTTTTTTAATCCTGAAAGGCAGCAATGGAAAAAAACCCCAGCATTATAAGGTAAGAAACAGAAGCAGAGGAACACTGTATGAATCTATGCTGTACATACCATCAGAAGGGTGTTTTGGTACCATACGTGCTTACATATTTCAGAGTACAGAAAATGCAATTAAAGGGGTGGATGGGAAAAATCTACATAATGCTGATTTCTTCCTGTATAATCCTGTTTTCTATTTATCATATCTGCTATGCAAAAATTTAGTTTGTGCAGGGTCAGTGAGCAGCTAAAATATCTTGAAAGAAAAGTCTGACCTTTCCTAATCACCTGTGCTTCCTGTAACCACTCCATTAGCCCTTTCCCTGATTTAAGATTCCCACACTATCCCTGTGATTAAAGGGTTTGTTTGCATTTCTACTTAGGCTGATTATTTTTTTCCCTTCCTCCAATTTCAGCCTGCAGATGACAGGTCTAAAGGTCCAATACTCATTTCCAAATTCAGGTTGCTGCCCTAGAGCACTGCTCCCCTCATGCCCACCACACAGAGAAGGAACACTCTTATCTGCTGGGAGTTTCAACACTGGCCACTGGGTTTTGCTGTAACTACAAAAAAGTTTCAATTTCTTCTCTGTCAAGACTTGAAAACCTAAAGTCTCCAGAAATACTAGTCGGACTAAAATGAGATATCATGTTTTGATTCAGGTCCCTACAAACTCCAGCCTGAAAAGTGTGATGGGTTTTGCCTGACTTACAAAGCAGCTGCTGGGTTCTTTTGGGAAGAATGCCTTCCAGTCCTGCTGGCAACTCCTGTCTGGTCAGACAGGTCCTTCAGTAGCACAGTGGCAGACAGAGAGAAGGTAGAGCTTAATGGAAATCAGCAACAATACGTGGGTTCAACCCAAAAAATAATATTCATGTTATGTCGGAGACACGGCTGGTCAAGAAAACTCACACATCCCAACAATTAACCAACACAATGAATTTACTGCTGTGAAAACACAAACCCAGGAGCCAGGTGCCATGACCATGATGCCTAGAGAGGCTCCCTGGAACAGAGGCTAGACAGAGTTAAAGGAATAAAGTAGGGATTTATTAAAGAAAGGTGTTCCAGGGATACACCTTGGGCAGCACAAAAGCCTGGCGTGGCTCCACCCAAGATGAATCCCAGTCAAGAGTTTTCACACTTTTATAAGTTTTGCTCCATTTCCATACTGGGGTTAATTGTCCAATTACAGCTCCAGGTTCTGCAGTCCCACCCTCCCAGATTGCTTTCAATTCCCTGTTGTTTGCACTTTTTGGGCCTGAAGCTGCAATGGTGTTCCTGGCTCTGGGGCTGGAAAAGGATTGTTTTGTGTGACTGCACTGTGAGGGGAAGTTGCTAACGCTTTATATGAAGTTCAGAGTTGTATGTTTATATGAAGAGTAGTCAAGGCTAGTACAGAATCTGGAAAATATGAAAGGCAAAACTTAAGGCACCAACCAACCAAGCCCAGCATCTGAGTTCACTACGGCAGGGTTACTGAGCATAAACCACACTTCTAGGAGGCAAGAAGAACAGTGGAGCGGCTACAGGCTGCTTGCTACTTTGTCATGCTCTTCTTTGTAGCTCTGTGAAGGTGTAACTGCTCGTGCACAGCTGGAAAATGCCCTTGTGAACACAGAGGAAGCTGATGGTTCTGCAGACAGATGATGCACAGCTCAGAGCACAGCGCACTCTCCAGTCATGCGGCCTGTGGGATCCTGAACGAGGAACCTCGCGTATGTTAACTGCCAACATTTGCTGTAAGTACTTGTGAGGCCACAAAGACACTCATGGGTACAAAGGGCACCTATTTTTGGTCAGTCAAAAAGAAAACTCCACAAATGAAAAATTTATATAACATAAATGACTGAGTCTTGGCAAGCTGTTATAATGCTGAGTAACACACTAAAAATGCATATTTTCTTGCTCAGACATGTCTACCAGCCCATGTCTACAAGCTGGCTTAGTATCATCTGCTTAAGGTAACAAGAAAAATAACACACCAACAGTGTTTTGTTAGCAGCGTGGCTAAACCAACAAAGGTATCTTTCATCACCTCTGGAATCACAGAATCTTTTTTTATTAGAGTAACTGTCAGTATTAATAACTTCACAAAGAGGTATTTTAGTAAGAAGTCTCAACCATTTTTCCTGTGCTTCATCACCCTCTCATCCCACCAAGTTTTGCTTTTCATTTTTCATCCCCAACACAACAAAGAGACTAGAAAGAATTTTCCCTTCCTCTTCCAAAATTGGCAACAATCCTTTTTTTATCATCGTGACATGCCAAAACAACAATACATCTCCTCCCGTGGCCATTGTTTTTCTCTCTCCCTAATGGATTATTACTGCATGGCACATCAAATGTTAGAAAAATACCACGGTTAGTATCTGCCAGGTTCCATGATGCTATTCCCCTTGCTTTAAAAGGATATTATTAACTTGACTTTGTACTGCCTCAGTAATTTTTTTTTTGCAGGCACAGAATTCCCATATATTTATAACTCATGGTATTTCATGAACTTGTAAAATCTTCTGTGTTTCTTTCTGAAGCGGAAAACAGTAATTTCAGCAGAAATATGAATTTCATTATGTTTGACTGGCAAGCTCAGGCCACATAACTGACTTAACATACCCAAGGCACGCTCCCTTTTTCTTTGATTTATGAGTCTCCACTAGAGTTTGTTTTTTTCTGCAGGAACAGAAGCAGAGTATATTTATATAACTATTCTATTCCCCCCTTCTTTAACCCGAAACCTTTATATAGAACATCTGTTGCTGCAAGAGCAACTGGAAATTACTGTGCTGTAGTAATAGAGCTCATGGCAGTCTAATACAATTACCAAAAATCCAACCCTTCACAGGCAGCAGTTCTGAAAAATACCAACACCTTTGAAAAGGTACTGACAATTGCAATAACACTATCTTCTTATGTTGACCTGCCACGAAATCATACCAACTCTTTCATTTGGTTTCAAGAAAGAAAGAAAAGATCTTGTTCTGCTTTTCAGCTGTCTGCACATTACTTCAACTTCGTATTCCTTGTTAGGTGATTTAATTTGAGACCTCCTTTTTCATTCAAGAATCCACATCTGATACAGAGCTCTATCCTCCACTTTGGTTCTAACCCCAGATATATAATCATACATCTGCTCATACCTTACATGCAGTGATCCAGCAGTGCACTAAAAAAGTCACTTCAAAAATGTATTTAACCGTAGGAACCACACAACGGTGGAGCAATAACCTGCAGCAGAATGCCTTCAAAACACCCACCCAAACAGCAGCAATTATATCACACAGCTTTTCATGCTACCAGAGGCTCTGAAAGGAAGGTGGCTCAACGTCAGTCAGGAACTGAAGAGTGAGGAAAACCAAAGATGAAATTTCCACTTCCTCTACACATGCTTTCAGCACAGAAAAGGACACAGTGAACAAAACAACAAGCCCTGTCTACCTGTGGTTTGTGGAACGGGCTTTGATGAAATAAAACAGACCTCCAAAACCCTCAAACCACCCTGCTTCTCAGCCTTCTCCCTGCACACCTGTGGTGACACCACTCACCCTGGACACACAATTGCTAATGCAACTCAAAATGCGGACATCACCTTTTCAACATATTAGCCCACAAATACATTTAACAAGAATTGTTAAATGCTTCTGATTTTTCACAACCTAACCTGAAAATCTATGGAATGGTGATTGCCAGTGTTTCACAGATGCAAAAAATAGGTTTTATACTGCTGGGGTGAGGAAACATAATGGTAGTTGTAAAGGGTTTTACTATACAGCATTGAACTGGCTAACTAAGATAAGTTGTTTTTCCAATCACTCTTCAATTAAAACAAACAAATGAATCACTGAGCCTTTCCTTCCCGGTGCAGCTGTATGGTACATTCACAGTTTGCAGTTTCTTCAGGTGGTGAATCAGTGGGAAATGAAGAACATAACCCTTGTGAACTTCCGGTCCTTCTCCCAGCTCCTCCCCACCTCCCTTAGAAATAACCTCGGATAGAAATGCTCTCATCACATCAGTACACACACTCTTAAACTATTTCTTTAAAATGCTTTGCTTTGGACTTGCTGGGGGACTTCTCTTCAGTACAAAGAGTTCCCCAGAGCCCACAGGTACAGAGGGGTGAAAGGGCAAAGCAGCTGCCACAAGAGATTAAGAAATGCTCACTTTTGGTTGTGAGCTGCAAAGCACCTGCTTTCAATGCTTCTCTTTGCTCTGCCAGCCCTTTTCTCTGGACATTCTCTCACCTCATTTCATATTTAATTCTCAAAACTCTTATTCCAAAAGGAGGACAGCCACAGTCCACAGTCTGTACTCACTGCCTTACACTGACCATTGCTGAACTGTAAGAATCCACCCAAAACACTCAAATGTTTTTTAAAGATCTTAAAAAAAGAAACATTCAACAGGGTCAAACATAAAGACTCCGACAGGGACATGCAGGGCTTCATTTCAAAGTGCTTTTCTCTCTTTAGCAGCTAATGCATCTGTGAGGATAACAAAATTAAGCAAAATAAAATAAAATTTTATCTGCCACTGACACAGCTCAAAGATTTTAGGTACAAACTGAAATCACTGACCAAATTATAAAGCAGCAATAATGCCTACCTGTCTTCTTCCCATCTTCCCCAGCAGTCTGGGAACTCAAACAAAAAAGCCAGAAAGCACTTTTCTCCCTGATGCTTTTGCAATCAAATGTCTTAAGAGCAAAGGCCTGTGGGGAAGATGCAGCAGGCAAGAAAAAAATCAGCTGTGAGTTCCTTACCCTGGCATTTCACAGGTGCCTCCAATCTTTCCTATGAGCATTACTCACTGCTTGGAGGGTACCTGCCAAAAACCTCAAGGGTTAAGCAGGGATTGAAATAGGAAATACTTGTCCTGTTCCCTTCTGAGTATTCTATATAAAAATAAGCAATTTACGCTTTCATATGTACGCTTAAATGACAAAAGATACCAGGCAATAAGAAATGGCAACTTCAGATTGCAAAAATGAAGAGGAAATTAAGGCAAGGAAAAAGAGGAAAAGGAAAAGACCAATGTATGTGGAATATTGAATTATTAAGGGCTCTGAGATACTCTGCATGTTTTTCAAGGCAAGAAAAAATATGAACTTACTGTGATTTTAATGGCATAAGTCTAAGCCTATTCTCAGCAGTAATACTGCTGAAAAAACACCACCAGGTTAAAGAGTGTATTTAATTCTATTCTATGAACAGCAAGGAAAATGTAGGAAAAATACAGATTAAATTGTTCCTTGCAACACAGTACTAATATATCTGTTTTCAATCTGCAAATAGTTCAGGATGCTCAGAAAAGTAGGCAGATGACAAGTTCAAGAGAATTTTAACTCATTGTTCCCAATTATTATATTTTTAAAAGGGCCAGTAAGCAATAGTCCCTCTTAGGCTTCTTTTCAAGAAATTTTTGCTTTATTGCCATTATAAAATGGTACTTCTCAGCTCTATCATTTCCTTTTAAAAATTAGGTTTGTGTACTTTTTAAGAAACCAAGATGAAACACATTAAATTTTAATAATACATGCAAAGTTTCAGAGATAGGACCAAACTTAATCCCTCTAAGATTAAAGATCTGTCTGAGCCTCTGTCATTGAACATCTATAACACACACTAAAAAAGATGAGGAAGCTGCTCATTTCCCATTAAAATCCAATTTTATATCTGTTATATGTATGCATAGTTTATACTGTGCCTATTTTTATTAGTAAGAAATAAAAATAAACTTATTAGATTTTTATTGTGTGCTTGTACTGATCACTTGGTGTCATAAAATACTTTTTCAGGCATAGCTTTAGAAGAATTAGTGGCTTGGCAGGTGCCAGCCAAATGGTTTTGCAATACTCAGTAAAACACTTGTTAGAGAAGCAGCTCTTCAGCCACCAGTGCTGGTTGGCCAGGTTTGCATGAAATGAAAGTTCTTTCCAAAAGGAGTGTCAAAATACAGGGATTGAAACAGTGAGGAGAACCATGAGTGGCATTATCCTTCCTGGTGCTGGAGAAATGCCCCTCAAGTCTGGCAGAGTGACATTTTTGAGAGTGAAGTTACAGCCAGTAGTAAGAGAAATGCTTGAAAGCAGGACAGCAGCACAGAAAAATGAAACTGTAACACAGGTAAGGAGAGAAACAACCTTCAAGGGAAATCAGGAAGCAAGGACTCGGCCCTCAGCTGTGAGAACTGTGGCACCAAGGGATCGGGGCCCTGTGAGAGGAGCTCCATGTGTGATTTCTGAGGAGCTCAGTGGGTGGATCTGTCGTGTTTGCACACAGGGCTCAAACAGCCCTTATTCCAACTCAATCCCAGCTCTGCACTTCTTGTTGACAGTGTAGCAAACCAGGAAGAAATGCTTATAGCTGAGAGCAGTCAGGACCACGCTCAGAAGTTACGAGGTTACAGCCAGCTGGATTTGAGGCAGCCTTGAAGCAGTTTCTGCCCTTGGGCTCTACAGGACAGCTGACAGGGGAAGGGAGCTCAGCACAAGCTCAAGGGTTCTCACAGCACTGCTGATGCCTTCTGTAGTTTGAACTGGGCTTAGAGGAGAACAAGTGGAAAACCCTCAGAACAGCATCACTGCACACACACCTATGTGGATAACAGGACTCGGGGTGGGCGCTACAATGAATGTGGCAAATGCTTCGTTTTGGTTGGGTACACTCAACAGAACACACAGATTCCTGTGGAAAAGACAGCCTGCTGCATGCCAGAGCAGACTCTGCTGGAGTTCAA
This sequence comes from Bombycilla garrulus, assembly GCA_013400315.1. NCBI lineage: Eukaryota > Metazoa > Chordata > Aves > Passeriformes > Bombycillidae > Bombycilla > Bombycilla garrulus. The sequence goes on along the minus strand of VXBU01009284.1, from coordinate 338,742 downwards.
AATGTTACTCTATTTAGTTTCCACCTTTGTGCTCCCATTCAGCAAACACTGTTCTCTAAAAACATCAGTGTGCAGGGCAAGAGACAGCAACAGGCAAATCCCAGAACACGCTGTCCACATGTGATGGAAGCTCAAGCACCCTGCCAGAGCTCCTTGCCAACAGAATTAAATTGTGCCATTATAGGCTCTTCAGACAAGGTTTCTAATAAAGCATTTCCCACCTCATTTCCTGCCAAAATTCAGAAATGCAAGTCCACATTAATACATGCTTTGTGGCACAGCATACAAGTTTTCATTCTCTTTTTTTATTTATTTATTTTTTCACTGCTTAAGGCAAGTGTTTAGTACTGGAATGATCAAGCATAACTCCAACATCTGTTCTCTGAAGGAGGGGAAAACAAAACAAAAGAATAAACCATGCTCTTGTATTCCATCCCTTTATATTTCTCAAATAAAAAAAACCAAACCAGGAATCCTTCTTGCTATTGAGGGCATCACTATCTCCCCCTTAGGTCAAAAATCCAATCTACAGAAAACCAAACTCCTGAAGTCTGATGGCCACCTTTGTTGTTTCTTGCCAAAGACTTCTTGCACAGGTATAGAGGTGTAAGAGCTGCTGAACCTGATCACACTACGCCTTTTGCCTGTACACCATAAAAATCACAGGGCTGAAAAGCTTAGTGTGCTGGTTTGAAAGCAAAACCAGTGAGACTCCAAGTCAGAAATACAATTTCATAGGAAAAAGTAAAATACATGCAAGTAATACAAAGAAACAAAAACACTGACAGAGTCAGAATACAACCTGACACCCTGCTAGTCAGGGTGGTGGCAGCAGTCCAGATGAGGTGGTCTTACTGAAGTGTTGATCCTGTAGACAGGTCTGGTAGCTCTTGTCCTCTGGAAACCAGTGGGTCAGGGCAGCTTGTTCTGTCCGAACTCCCAGATTATATCCAGGTGGGAATGCTTGGCTCCTCCCCCTGGGCGGAGCTTCTCACAATGGGCTGATGTCATTAATGAGTCATGGGGTGGGTCCTTAATGGCCCATTAAACACAAATGGCTCCCGGAGGGAGTTATCTGTGACTCATGGGGCAAGGTGTTAATGGCCCATTAACAGGAGATGGTCCGGGGGAGGAGGTAAGGAAAACACTGCCCCTCCTGATTTTAACAGTTCATGAAGATGGAGATAGAATACAGACCTTCTGGAATATTTTACATTGTAACCTAGGACACTTAGAAATTGGGCAGCAATCTGCTCAAACACAGTGACTCTCAAAGATCAAGCAATGCTTGTCCTCAAAGCTGCTGATCCAAAGCTGCTTTATCAGGAGCTCTGGCATGTGTGTGGTTCCTGACAAAGCTTCCCAAAACCTAAACCTCCCGTGTCTCTCTGTTCATGGAAACCAAAAGGTGGATGTGGACTGGTCCAACCCAGAAAACAATCTCTCTGAGGCTGCACCCTACAAATGAACTGGATAACTGTGCACTCTCACTGGAGGCATGCCAGAAAGCCTGAAGCCAGAAAAGGCTTGAAGGCAAATGGAGATTCTTGGCCAGATGAGCTGAGGTACCTTGCAGTGCCCTCTTTTGCCTTCCTTTTCTAGCAGGATGCAAATGGATACAGCACACAAACCCAAACAGCATTGCCATGCAAGGCCAGAAAAGGATTAATAGCACCAAAAATTCTGTCTTGTTGCCACTGAAACCAACCGTGCTGAGCTACACGTCTGCATGGTCAGCCCAATCCTTCTTTCTGTCAGACATTAAATCCTTTTTTTTGTCCACTCCAGGCTGGATCAATAACACAAAACATCTCCAGTGTGACACCTTATCCCTGTTTCAGCTCTGAGCTCTCCCACTGCCACGAGAGCTCTCAGGAGAGTGCTGCAAATGAAGACCTTTAGTTAATGTACCTCTCCTGAGACTGTTACTCATGATTGAATTTCATTAACAAAGTGTTGAAACTAAATCCAGCCTTTTTTTCAGAAGTGGCTCAGAATCCTATGACAGGTTCACTTAATTCTGTGGCTTTCAGAATGAATTCCATCTTTCTCAGACTGAGAGTGAGTGCTGGCATCTACAATTCTTTTTTCCTCACGCAGAGGAACAGACATAACGGGGTAAGGGATAGTGGCACCAAATGGTCAAAAGAAAAAAAAAATTGAATTTTTTTTTTGTAATTGCTCCTGTGTGTGAAAAAGAGAGTTAAAGCACAGAGGATGGAGCCACACCCCAAACAGCTTGTTCTTGAGACACCTCCCCTCTCCCAAGCAAAGGGAACTCTGATGAGCTATGGGAGGAATCAAAACTACAAAACTGCACACATGTTGAGAAAGCTGAACTCTGGATTTAAAGCCCAGATCCATGTTTGTTTCTGGTACCAGCACTGTGTCTCTTTCTGCCTTCCTACCTTCAAACACCTGTGGGAAAACTGCTCCTGTCTCCTGGGCTAGCTTACAATTCACTGTCTTTATAAAAACTTCTTCAGAGCTGTGCAGATATTAACAAGGAAAGCAAGAACAAGAACACCCAGTACCTGCCCAAGGTAGTGAAGTGACAGCCATTGTGACTCTGTCCAAAATCTCATCTTAAAGGCCACGTGTCTCCTACATTCCACAGTGTGCACCCTTGAAACAACTTTTCTAACCTGAGTAAGTGGAACATTTGTGGTCCTTGTGTCCAAGGAGCACTTGGGTGTAAGTTTGGATAGTCCTTGAACCACAGAACTGAAGTGAGATGATTCATGGGTTTCAGAATGGCAGTTTTGACACTGCTCTAAATATGCTCCGAGCAGTGACATGCTGTGTACCTGTGCTCCTTTCTACCACCACTCTGCTGTTTCCAAAGAGCAGAGGAGCACTCTGGCATGCCAGAGAGGCCACCTGGAGAAATCAGAAACCATCAGTGCAAGTGTTGAGAGCATCACAAATGACTTGGCCATTTACACAACTCAGTTCCTCCACTTCACTCTGTCTTGTTCAAGTAAGGCTTCAAAAGAAACAGGGGTCTGCTTGGTGCCATATGGATATTCCCATTTTACAGAGAATATCTGTTCCCCAGGAGCACCACTGAAAGTAATGACCAGGAGGATGTGAGTTCTTAGCACATTAAGCATCGATCCTGTGACCCTGGGGGTGAAAGCTCCAGGTATTTCCTTACCTGCCCTCAAAGCACTGGTCCCACCTCCATTTCTGACCAGGCAGAACACTCTAAAGAACCACCTGCATGCTGATATTCCTCCTGCCTCTCCTGTGATGCCATCAGCTATGTGCTGAACAGAATGAAGAATGATTTGCTCAAAACTTGCCCGCAGCTTTTCCATCCATGCTTGGAAGGTGTGATTTAAAAGCATGGCTTCGAAGCATGTAAACTTTTTTATAAAGCTTAGAGGGAGCTTCAACAACCAGGCTTTTGTTTCAGCTTGCATCATCAAGCAGAGTGGAAAATAAAAAAGGATTATGTGACATGCAGAACAGTCCCAGCTTTAGCCCTTAGTCACAGTTAAATTACTTGTAACTAGGAATGGGGAAGAAAAGCCAATAACCAGAATGAATCATTGTAACCAGCTCCTCCTCTGAGCTCCCTCACTGCTATAAACAGCTACTTAACTATTTTCTGGAGCAGGAGGCCTGTGTTCATAATTGCAGAAATGCACTAAGATTCCGAGTTCCTGCTCACACCCAGTAACTGGATTTGTTTGAAGGAAGGACTATTTGTGCTTTATCCTGTGGGAAGCTGTTAACGCCCAGTGGTTTCCCCCTCGTGTTCTCTCCCCAGTGACCTCAGAGAGACCACTTCACATGCAAAGGAGTTTTTCTCAAGACAGGAATATTACAGCAAAATGCATGATACAGTAAATCCTGAAGCATCCAAGAACTTTATAGCTGACACCTTTGGAATCCTCCAGCACTGGTTCTGTAGCATTTTGGGTGTTTTTTGCACGTATTACATGATGACTTTCAGAATAATTCTATGTGTCATGGTTCATGCACACAGACAATCCAGCTTGAGTTTAATGTGTATATTTTAACTTGGTTTAGTGTAAACTTTCACAAATATCCAAACACAAGCACAGATTCCCATGAAAAGGAATAAAGTACCACATAAATTCCTTGGTGTGCAAGTAATTCTACTTATTTCCATAAGAGAAAACTGTTCTCAGATCCTTTCTGCACCAAGCAAGAGTCTCAAAATCTCGCTTACCCACACCAGCAGAGTTGACAAATATAACTGTTCTTTCTGTTCTCATGAGCAGTTATTTCCAGATTTGGGATTGGCTGGGCTTCAATCCAGAAAACAGACTTTTCATGGCAATGCCCAAATAACTTCAGAAGTTCAGAAGAATCAGGAAATATCCTAATTAGGAAAGGGGTCAATCCATCCTGCCTGAAGTATCTGGCAGACCAAGCATCCCACATCTCCAGAATGCTCAAAGAATCCATCCCTCAATTTCAGAGGTTTCCAGCTGAGTGATACCCTGACAAGCAGTGCTCCATCATGGCTAACCACGATCCACGCAGCAGTCAGGACAGACTGTTGATCATCCAGCACATTTTATAAATTGCAGTTGCACCTCTCCTACTGTGATTTATATTGTCATTACAGTCCAGCTACACCTCAAGTGTTAAGTCATCCCCCTCCAACACCAGCTGGAGCACAAGGAAGAAAATGCTCTCCCCAAGAAGGCCTTCTGACAGAAAGCCTTAGGGGAAAGTTATTTCCAAACGGAAGCAGTCATACTGTGGACAGTCTGCAGAAAGATTTACTTCTGCATTTGTTTCAAGATATTTACAAAACTGATTTAGAAGATCTTTACTCCTACTGTCTGACTGAATGACAGGAAATCTCACCTCAGTTACCTGGTTACACAGTCCAATGCAAGCTCACTCCCTCAGCAGATCCTGAGGCAGGAGAGTCCATCATGCTGTACAACACTGCTTGTGTAAGCACATGGATGAGCACTCAACAAACACATATTGTCACAGATTTAGTGTCCTGGCACATCCCATGGTGAGCAATCGAGCCTTTGCCTCTGCTTCTGCATTTATAAAAAGTACAAATAATATCCCACCTCAGAATGGCACATGGATTATCAGTTACACCGTAGAGGGATTTGAAAAAACAGAGTGTGTCCACATTCACATCCCGTGAATATGGTCCTCAACAACAGCCCTTACACACTTTTGCCAGGTAATGGCTTTTCACCTGTGGTTTCAAGACTGGTAAACTAAGACTGGGATACAAACATTCCCCCATTTCTTGTGCAGGCAACGTATTTCAAAAGAGCTCCAAGGTGCCATCACTTAACAGACAATAAAAAATCACTACTGTTTAAATACTTCAGGTCAGATGGCAAGGAGCACTTTCACCAAGTATGAAAATTAGGCAAAGTTCTCTGCTGCCTTTCAGAGCTAATACCTGTGCTGCTCACAAATGCAGACTCACAGGTACAGCAAGGATCTTCTCTTCTCGTGTACCAAACGAGTTTGCTGGCGGTGCTGCCTCCTGCACACACCGCTGTGCTGGCTCAGTCCCAGGGGAGATGCTCTCTGAACAGCTCTGGGGACAGAAGGTGGGAGCGGTGCCCGCTTCCCCCAGACACCACGAGAGGAGCAGCCCCTGCCCTGGTGAGCTCCTGTGTCTGGGAGGAACACAAAACCTGTGCTGGACACGGCCCAGCAGCCCCTCACAGGCAGGGATCACCTTACAGCTGAACACCACGAGAGCTGGCTGAGCAAACAGCGTGCACAACCCGGTTCTGGCATGGGCAAACAAACGTGAAACCTGCCCGGGCAAGCTGGGACACACAGCCGGGCTAAGAACAGCCTCTGCTCACTTCGCTGAAAAACATAATAACCTGGGCAGCCATCCAGCTTCTGTAATGCCCAGCTTCCACAGCTCTGGCTGGGCCTTCTGCAGGGATGGAAATGGGATGGACCATTTCCTGTTTGCTTTCCAGTCGGTGAAATCCTATTAAGCACAACTGTTTCCACCAGCCCCTTCCGAACGTTCAGACAAAACAATTGTATTACTCTTGCTGACAGCTACTGCTACACGCACTCTGGAAACATTTCAGCCGGCCACGGGGATATTTCTTCTCAGGAGCTGCTGGCTTAGCCAGGTTAACACCTAGATAAGAACTGCTGGCATAAGCATAGCCCAGAAAAATCTTCAGGAATGTTCCTGAGAAAGGGATTTCCAAGGAAGACCTGTGCCCCCCCTGCTGCTGCTCCCACAGGAACCTGCTGCCCAAACTGATGACACTCAAAGGAACGTGGAAAATTTCTGTATCACAGCCACCACAAGTTCATCCATTTCCAGGCACTAATCCAGATTTTTGAGGCCTCCCTTGATCTTTGATTGTGTTTTCAGGTAAAGACACCTCTCTTCTTCATGCACCGCTGTTCAGAGAAGCTGCTACAAGCAGCATGGGAAACCTCCAGACAAGCTGAAGGCAAATCCACGACCTCCTCAGTCACCTTGAGGCAGTTAACGCTAAGAAAAAAAGTTGGAAAGTTACACAGAACTTGCCAAATTATTCTTCTGAGGAGTTGCCTGAATTATAAAAATACATTCTTTGCAGATAGCAGCTGAAAGATCTAAATATGTTTTAGAAGCGAGGGACAAATGTCTTTAAAATTCCCTAAGCTAGTTGTCTCACAAACTATATCGATTCACACTAGACCTTCAAGTACTTTTCTTGCATGCTGTAGTCCAATATTATTTCTTTAAAGAATTCCACGCAGTTTTGGCAGCAAATCCCAAGGCACAAAAAATTAGGTAGGAAGAAAGGCAAGAAATTGAAACTATGCCTTCACTAAGATCAAAGACTTTGTGGTTACTTAAAAAAAAGCTTTATTGGTGACTAACAAACCATCTAATACCTGAAAATCAGTCAACACAAGTTATGTATGATTCCTTCTTATTCCCTTATTATCCTTTTTTTTTTCTTGTATCCCAAACCTCAGATGCTCCTTTTACACCCAAAAGTTCACTACAGCTCCTCTTGCCATTGAATACCTCCCTGAAATTCCCTTTTTGGTGGGAGTCACACTAGTCCTCATGGCATACAATCAAACAATTGTGGCAGCTGTTTTTCAGTCCCTTTTTGACACACCCAAGTCACTCAGGAGATCACCTACAGCCAGCCCTGTGTTAACAGAAACAGTCAACAACAGGGTTGTCTTTGAAATTCAAACTCATGTATCATTCAGTGATTTTCCTTTCACATTTCAATATCTGGAGTGTCATTTTTTCTTAAAATCAGAAAATGAAGCTCATATAAACTGCTGGCACACTGTCAGCTTGGAGCCTGACTGAATTCTGAACAGTCAGGGTTGGAATCTGGGAACTGCGAAGTGGAACTGCTGAAAATAGCAATTGGCTACTTTTGAGTTTCTATAAGGTGTGTGTTTGCTATGTACGACTGGCTCCATAAACAGGTGTCAGCTTCATCCAATTTAGTCAGAGTCATGAAAACAACCCTTTCTAAATAGTGTGAGAAGGCAGCAGTATCTCACCAAAAATATTTAAATGTATTGACTGCATTAAATTTGAGTGTTCAGATGAACCATTGTTTCTGATGTTGACATAGTTATATCTTGTATGGCAAAAACTTTCTGACCTATTACAAGAGAGGCTCTTCAAAAATCACAACAAAAAGAGCACCCCCCTCCCCATTAAAAATCAGGTAACTTGTAAGAGTGAGAAGGGTTGAGTAGTAAGAGATCTCTAAAGGGAAAGAAAACTTTAATTTTTCCAGCTCAGAAACACAGATTGAAGCAATCAAGGTACAAGATGATGACAATCTGGAAGAAAGTATCAGTTCAGGGAATGGAAAATAAAATTGCTCAGATAATATAAAGAAATAACACATTGTTCAGAAAAAGCCTATTTGTAAAGGACAAGAAATTAAATGCTGGGCCCAAATAATGGCTTTAATAATGAAGGGCAATATTGAGTCATTAGCATTCAGTGTAATATTACATTTCAAAATCAAAGCCACTCGTAGCAGCAGTCAGAGACATGATACGTGTAACACAACATGGTTGTTAAAAATACAGGAGCTCACCACACTGCCTTTGGCCAGGCCTAAGGCTCCACTGGAGTCAGGTTATGTACTCACAGAAAGATGGTGTCATTTTAAAACACATTTGTGAACACAGCCAAATAAATCAAAGAAAACTTCAGTGGGGAAAAAAATACTTCAGGTGATTTATTCTGGATACGGTGCAAATAATAATAACACCAGTCAGAGGAGTCTAACCAATGAGGGAAACTTCACTCAAGTGCTCAGAACAAGAAGTTCCAGTTTTGCCCCCCTAGAAGAGATGCCAAGGCATTTCCTCACCTGAAAGGGCTCCTCTGCATTTGTGTGTCTCTTTTCTGTGCAGTATAGCACGGATGAAGTATTCCCCTTAATGTGGGATTAATCCAAATGACCCCTACTGTACTCGCTCCAGAAGCCAGAATAAATCTGTTCAATCTTCTCCCTTGCACAGCTACCCACATCACATCTGTCTTTTCTCCTTCAAAGGCCTAAAAAAAGGCACAGGTGGCAAGTGAAGAGGCAGAGAATAGAAGAAAGTAATCCTGTCTTTTGTGATTTAAGCCATGTTAACAGAAGGGATGGTTTACTGATTATGGTTATACTCAGCGATTCCTGATCTGCTTGTACTTTTGTCTATCTCCAGCAGGAAAGCAAAACCTGTCAGGAAATTGGTGAGTCAGCATGCTGCTGCTGTTTGTCTTAGCTGTGAGGCATTGATTTTTTTCCTGATGCTTTGATATAGGGTCACAGGTACCCGAATTAAAATCTTTACTGAGAGCAAGGGGGTCATGGCAGCAAGAGCTGTTAGTTTAAACAAAAAAGTCAATTCCATTTTTACAGTGTTTGGACATTTAAATTTTCTGAGGGAGCTGAGAGGAAAAACAAACTCCACTTTTCTACTAAAGCTGCTTAAGATTAAAAAATAAAAAAAATAAATAAAAAAAAAAGGAGTGACCGGTGCAATACTGTTCCCAAAATCTTTTAAAAGTCACTGAGTATTTCACTCTAATCAGGTATCTTAGATGTGCATATAATTAACACAAGAACTAAGGCTAAAATGTAGAGTAACTCCAATATATGGAAGAAGCAGCACTTTTAAATCTTTAGCACTTGCCCAGAAACAAGGTCCCTGCCAATATCTCTGAAATTAGTGCAAAGCCACCGTGCATTTTCAAACTCTAAACAATGCTATTTGGCAGCAAAATCTCAAATCATCTTATGAATACTTGAAGATTGACATTAAGCAAAAGGAAATGTTCCCAAAATCTAAAACAAAAATGCAAAGGCTGCTCAGGAAGCTCTGAGGTTTCCCCCCACGTAGAACAGCTCCATAAAAGTGATCACAGTATTTCAATCTGCAGTGAGGTGTAAGCAAAGAATCTCTGTCTAACAGGATGGAGATTAGTTATGAAATAAAACACAGAGTCAGACCATAAAAAATGAATTGCAAGTAACTGTTTTCTTGTTTAAATTGACAGGAAATTCTGAAATATTTCCTTTAGATAAACACAGGTGAGCTACAATGTATTAGAATTTACCACTAAAAGGCCAAAAGGAAGGGAAAACAGCCAAGCAGTGACAACAAGTGAAGAAACCAGTTGCTCCTGAAAGAGACAAAGTGTCTGGGCAGGAAAGTCTGTACACTAAGATAAAAGTCTGAGATTTATGGTCAAAGCCAGCTTTAAGACAGACCCCTGAAGAGTCTTTAGGCTGAAATGAAGGCACAGACCTGAAGTCTGAAATTAATGTAACACCAGCTGCTGTTTACTATAAATTTTTAAGAGGCATTGAGATAGACAGGTGAAAGAACGATATAATTAGTACTGCTAAAAAAGTTCAGGTTACAGATAAAGGTGGGCAACCCTTCTTAACCCTTTCTGGATGCACCACTGATAAAGAGACGTCCCAGAATATCTCAAATCCTTAGCCTTACTCAGCAGTTTGTGGGGATGAAACAGAACAGTGCGCTGTACTTCTGAGGCTAAGCGCTGAAGTGACACAGATTTAAACCATTTAATAAATGTAGAAGCAGCTAAACTCTATTAAGCATATGTGATTTTTAACCTGATGAACTGTCCCTGAGTGGAGCTTTTCTGAAAAAGCCTTTTCCCACTCACAGGAGATCCCAGGCTGCACCAGACATGCACGGGGAAATAGCACCTCCTTTGGCAGGAACACACAGGACCGTCTGCACATCCTCTTCAGATCTCACGCTTGACATGCTACAGTACAGGGGGGTTTAAGGCTCTTTGTGACAATAATCTCCAAAGGGCTCTTCAGAGAGATTCTCAAGTCTGAATTTCCTGCAGAGTACTCTGTTATGGAAACAGAAGGGGGAACAAAACTACATCAAGAGTGATTACAGAAACTGTGAGGCCTCAAGTGTACGCTGGTGGGTTTATTTTCCTCATCATTCTATTTCAATTTCCTCATCATTCTATTTCATGGGTTTTTATTGCTTGTTTGTTTGCTTTTAAGGTCAACTATCATAGGTGAAACAAGCAAATTTCTAATGGGCTTTGTCAGCTCCTCGTTCTTGTTATGCTTTGTTTATTCTCCAACCACAAGAACATCTCAGTTTCTGAAGGTCTTTGTTTCTGATGTATAAGTATCATTCACTTCTGTCCCCGTCAAGCAAAATTTCATCAAAAAATCTTGACTTGGCAGCTATCACAACTGTGATTATTAGGAATGAAAGACCACACTTCATCTTTGCTTGACAAAGCACAATTTCAGTCAATAACAGAAAATTCCTCTCTGTTCTAGTACTTTGTGGAAATACAGGCATAAACAAACTTTGTGGAGTTCGACTATGTCACTCTGGCTTTCTAGAGCAAGCACAATCTCAAGTGTTCACTGGCAAAAATATTACCTATTTAAAGTTTAAAATAAAGAGACATACACCAGAGATTTTGGTTCTCTGACTGGCTAAAGGCAACTGTCCATGCTGCCTTCCCACTTCCCAAGATTTACAAAAGCCACGATCTGTAAAACACAGTGGGATGTACAGTAGGGAGACTTTAAATGGATATCATACACTTGATAAGCCAGTTATTTCTAAGCAAATTTAAAATCAGGTGTGTTCTCTCATTGCAGTCTGGGTCAAAGTGCCTAGAAGGGCACAGCCACAACCCCTCTTGATTAACTTTATCTTGGTTCTTCTGGGGCTTTTCATTGCTGTGAGTAACGTCTGGGACAGGAACATGCTGGCAAGCAATCAAGGAGTGGTGCCAGCCAGAAGTGTGGGCACTGTGGACAAACATGACGCAGGTAAGGCACATCAGTCTCACCTATGAAATGAACTCACCAGGAAGTTTTCTTCAATAACTCCAGGCCTGCACACCCTGAATTACTTTCTAGTAAATGAGTCCCAGGTTACACTCCTCCAATTTCCACAACGGGCAGCCAAAGGCTTCTGCTTGACAAGCCCATCAATCCTAACCCCAAAAATCAAGGCAGGAAGGGGCCACAAGAGGAGGCTGATCTCCTCCTCCTTCTGACAAGGAGCAGAAGCCCAGGGAGAGGGCAGCATGGCACTGATCTCCAGTTTTATCCTCTCCAGCAGTGCTTTCTCAAGGGGTAACACGACCTCATCCAACTAAAGACCTTCCCCAGCTTCCTGCAGGGCAGAGCTCTCACCACACTCCCCCGGCCACAGCAGGTAATTCTGCAACTGTTCTACCTGTTTGCAGATCACATGCTATCTTTCACCTGAAGCCCCTACAGCACCAATGAAATCCAAATTTCTTTCACCACAGATTTCTCCCGAGGTGCAGCATGAAGCTGACACCGTGGCATTGCAGGAGATCACATTGGGTTTGTATTTCTTGATGAAATTTCTTGTATTTCTCCATCTCGCATTGCTAAACCTTCAGCAGAGCCCTGAAAATTTGGCTTGGCATTGCTTTGGCCAAGAAGCATCACACAAAGTGTTACAACCTCTAATAGCTGAGTAATTAACCTCAGAAATGTCTGCCTGCACTAGCATGGTGGAACCCATCAGCTGTGCATCCACAGAGGACCAGTCCTTAATGACTCTCCTCATAACTGCAGTATGGAGCAAACCATCCATTTCAGTTATTAATAAAATTCAAGCCAGTCTTCTAAAGTAATCAGGAAGTAATTGTTAAAAAAAAGGAAAAAAAAAAGGAAAAAAAGGAATAAACAAATGAGAAAAAAAGAAGATAAAAACTACAGAAAAAAAAAGTAAGAGGTGATTATCCAAGGGTTTATCCCAAATACTGTACACTTTTATTTGTAAAGCAGGAAATGATAACCAGAAAGAGGCAAAATCTGAGGTCTAGGCAAAGAGTGTTTTCAAGCTTCTAAGCAAGAAAAACAAAATTACTATGTTGTGATGCAACTTTTGTTTAAAGATTAATGAAAAACAGACAAATGTCTCATTTTGAAAAATCAGGTCAGTCCAAATACATACACATCCTTTTGCTTTGTCAACAACAGCAACAAAATCCAGTAAGAGTGATTAAACCTGGCATACCAGCCAAAAGTCTCAAGCTTAGATAAATACAGTACCTCAAACATAAGGCAGCTGTTTGAAGAGTTCCAATTTTCAGCTACTTTTGGCAACTGTGTTAAATTTAAAGATTTTTCACTACCAAACTACCTGGCTCTTTAGAATTGTTTGGCTGTGAAAGACCAGCCTGGCTTTGTGGGTGAGCGTAACCAGGTGCAAAAAGTTTCCTAGCAGACTAGTAAGATTTAAAATACTCCACATGCTAGAGGTTTGAGAAATGAACCAGACTATTGAAAATAGCTTCATATTGATATTTCTCCACTGGTCTTTTTAAACAAGTCTGAGTTGAACTGGTGAGAGGGAAAAAATGCCCCTTGCTCTCTGCAGACAGGTATTACTCAACCCCCCAACACAGAGAGAACCAAAAAGAATGACAAGCTTTTAAAAAGTGCTAATATTGTAAAAATGATTTGGTAAAGCTTTTCATTCGCAAACAGTTGGTTTCTTGACAATGTGTCTCTGCAGCTCCCAAGCACACATATAATAAAAACCTCATCAAGAACAGATCCCTGCAATGGGACAGATATGGAGTTGGAAGCTGTGAAAGTTCACACTTCAGAAAAATCACACTAACAAATTGCTGAACCCTGTTAATTGTTTCTTTAAAAAAAAAAAAAACCAGCCCAAAACATAAGCTGTAAATAGCTAATCAGAGAGATTCTTGACTGATCTGCATAACAGCAGGTTTTACTAACCTGCCATGGATCTCTTACATAAAAGTATGTGGATTACAATTTATTTTTATTTTCTACACCTATGAAAGCTTGAGAAAAACACTGAAATCAGAAGCATGCCCACACTTTTATAATTTTTGTCCACAGGTGAACTCAGAAACCAAACTTCTATGACAGACTAGCATAGAAACCCATTCAGAAAGCCAAGGCTAAGCTCATGGCTTGAGGCAGCTCATTAAAAAATATATAAATAAATAAAGAAATCTACTCTCAGTGCTTGCAACAGCCTAACAGAAGGCAGAGCGTGTGTGTGAGCTGGGGGAGCACAGAGCCAGCAATGCCCAATCAACACTCCACCACTTCCATGGGTTCTCCCCAGCAACAGGGAGCTTCCAGAAATGCAGTTTTAAAGGAGCTGTGTGCCTTGAATCCTTTCCACGTGAATAATGCAGCTCCAGGAGAATGCCGGCTTCCATGCTCTCATTCTCACGAGGCAGCAGACACCAGCAGGACAGCAACAAAGCCTGGGGTGTCTGGGCTTTATTCAGGGCTTTTTTTTGAGAACAGGCAGAAGGGGAAACACACAGAATTCCTTTGGAGTAATAGATTTGTTTTATTGCTTCTGCAGCACATTAGAGTCGAGTTCACACATGAAGTGTCCTCCAAGTGCAAGTTCAGAACAGCCAGGGCTGTGCTCCTGTGCTGGGAACACATTTCCTCCAGAGGCTCCAAATCCCTCTGAGGGCTTGCATTCCCTCCTTTGATAGAGGGGACAAATGAGCCACAAGTGACAAGCGGGTCAGTCCACAGATTTTTGTAATCCTGGAAGTCAAATTAAAGAAATGAGTTTGGCTTTTTTTTTTTTCTTTTTTTTTTTTTTCCCAGAACCAACTGAGGAGATTTGATCTCTGAAGTTTTAAGTGAAACAAATTGGAGGGAGCAGTTCACAGTCTCTGCTTGCTGAAATATCAGCATGGTGACTCAAGGCATGCATCCTAATATTGCTTCTTTTAAAAAAAAGTCTTTTGCAACCGTTATTTATGCCCAACAGCACAAGGAATAATTAAGCCTCCATTCCCCAAATCTTGGAATTTTCCCTCTGCTTGGGCCACGAAGAAAACTTCAGCTAAGTGACCCAACTGATAAGCACAGCCAACTTCAGCGTTCCTTGGGAGTCTCAAGTTTTACAACTCCCAAAGAAATCAATCTTTCTTTTACTGGCTGTGTATAAAACATAACATTTGCTTCAACAATCCCAGAAGCCTTTTGAATACAAAACAGGAAAGTCACCAGGAGGGGGTGGGAAGGGGTGAGAAGCAGAACTTTTTTAGAGTGCTGATCCATTAGAGCTAACACACCCATCCCTAACCCTGCATCAATGCAGAAAAAAAGAAGAAAGAGAGAGAGAAAAAACGCAGCCTTTGGCAATGTAGGGCTCCTAATCATTAAGTCTAACACAGAACAACTGAACAATGGAGAAAGTTGAAATGCATTGCAAATTTATGTTCCATGCCCAGGTTATGGAATGTGGTGCAATAGGGCACTGGGCAGCAACAAAACTGCATTTCTTACACAGGGAACAGCTTGAACCTCATGATTTGTGCATGTGGGCAATACTGAATGACCTTCATGCTTTCCAGCATTCACTAGAAGGCAGATTTATTTGTAATCACAAGTCAGCTGTTTTGTTTTTGGGGACAAACATATATTTGGAAAAGCAAAGGTTTAAACTTTTTATTAAGCAGCAAATGGAGAAGCAAATACATTAGCTTTAAAAGCTGAATTTGAATACTACACTCCAAAATCCAGATTGGATAATATTAGAATCTGAGAGAACTCTGACAGAATGGTTGTTTGCTGCTCCTTTTTCTGTCTCCTTTGAGAGAGATATGTTCATAGTTCAGTTCCATTATAAAACAGGAACCTCTCTAGCATATACCTATCTAAAAAGATGTCCTGTTTCAACATAAGAGATCCAACACTCACGCTGGAGAAATGAAGTGATATTGTTCTTACTGTAATTGACGTAATACAAGACTATCTGTATTTTAACAAAGAAAACCAGTCAAATTTTTATTTTAAACAAGCATTGCCTGTCTCTTATTTGCAATTTTCTCAGTCATAAGATAAAACACATTTGGGATAAGTTGCCAAGTGAACTGGACTGCAGTACAACTGAGACAGGTCCTAGGACACTATTATTAAAATAGCCAGCAGCTGGTTGCACTAAAACCATTTCCAGGATACAATGATCAGTAAATTCTGGGTTTTATTAGACAGTCCAAGGTGATAAACCATAGATTATCTAAAGCTTCCGCATCATAGTCCTTAAAAAACTCCTGGAAAAGAAATTCTAACTTAGATTTAAAGGAAGTCAAGAGATAACATTGGGCACAATTATTTCTTGTGCAGAGACATGAGGGAATGAGACAGGATTAATGATTTTTCCTGCGCATCCAAAAATCAAGACAATTAAGAAGCACACAGTTCCTGATGTTCCAAAACAAATGGCAAGGAAAATCTTATTTACAAGCATGTGAAATGAAGCAATAGACTCCTGATTCTCAGTTTCCTATGAGTTTCTGTAAGGAATTTAATTGCTACCTCACAACCTGACGTGCCCCTCTCTCAGGTATCTGTACAAAAAACAGAGCTGCTGAATAGAAGAAAGTTGAACACTGAACATATAACAGATTTTAATGCAACACTTCCAGCGGAAGCACACGAGGCTCTGAGACAATTCATAAACCCACACAGGTCTTTATATAAGGTTAACGGTTTGCTAGCCAAGTGCCAAGGTTCACAAAATGGGTAATTTTTGTTTCTTTTTCTAAACCAGACTTGAACTTTGTGCGTTTTTCCTAACAACACTTCACTAAAATCTCAGCGGCAACCTAAATGGGCAGAGGATATTTTACTCAGATGCGTTCTCAAACACCTCATTAATAAGGGAGCACAGGAAAGCCTCAGCCCTTCAGTTACATGCTTCAGTTTGCTGACGCTGGCTCAGGCTGAGCATACTTGGATGACTAACACTGAAACGGGCTGAAAACAGCAGCAATCATGACAGAGACAATAAAGAAGCCCAGCAATCGAACACAGCTCCAAGGAAAGAAAAATCACCAAGAATGGCTTTTAGAAAATGCAGGGAAAACACAGTCATGATGCCCAAACATACTTTCTTAAAGGCCACATTTCATTAAAGGGATTATTTATGATAGTAACAACACACATATAAATAAAGTATATGGCATAAGCAAATATTAGCATAAGATCTTGGGCACCTTCAAGAATGAAACTTTAAGGCAAACAGATTACAAAGTGTTGTAAGAGAACGACTCATACATCAAAGGAATGCACATAGTGGTAAAAAACGTGATAATTTAAAAAACTGTCTTGTGAAAGGAGAGACAGCAGTATATTCAGCTGAAAGAATACAATCTTTTGGAGATCTTAATATATGCCACTACAGTGCTTCAAAGAGAAAAATCCTCTGAAGCTTATAATTCATGAAGAGACCAAGGCAGAGAAATGATGGGCTAACAGGGCAGAAATACACCGGGTGCTCCACACGGATGCCCCGAGGGTGCTTTAGGATGGCTCTCCCTCTCTCCTGGTGCACACGGGAAGGACACTCAAGGAACGCGTACAAGGTAGCTGCTTTCCCCAAAAGAGTTCACCTCAGGTCTCCCATCGAGATCAACAGCAAGGAACATAAAAAGGGCGTTTAAGGAGTGTTTTCTGCAATGTGCAAAAAACTGTGCAGACTGGGGGAAGTAAACCAAGGAGGGAAGCATGAGCGGTGGGCTCGTGTGCCTCTCCTCGGCTGCACTGGAGAACAATTCCAGCTGGAGGAAAAGGAGTGCACGGGTTAGGGCAAAGCTGGTTACAAAGACGAGACTAGGGGTAGGGTATCAACGGCTCTGAAAAGGCGGCAAGTGACGTCTGAGGTAAAGGCTAAATGTTTAAAAGAGAGAGCAAACAGCACAAAGATGCTCTCGGTAAAGGGTCTACAGAAGCTGCTAGAGCAGAAGACCATGGGCTGGAGGGTGCAGTGTGCGAGGTGCGTGGGAGGGCAAGAGCAGGAAATTTGCAGGAGGAAGGCGCAGGGCACAGCCTGGAGGACGGGAGGGGAGGACAGGTGAAGCAGCCAAGGGAAGGCTCGGGGCAGGCTGAGGCACAGCACGCCGGGCAGGGGCTGGCAGGGGAAGGCCGGCCGGAGAGAGGGGCAGCGCGGCGGGCAGGGCTCGGCCGAGGGCCGGAGCTCGGCTCAGGGCCGGCACCTACCGGGGCGTCTTCGCTGCGGCGCTCTCCCGGCGGTCCAGCACCCCGGGCACGCAGTTGGTGAGCTCGGTCCAGTCGGCGTGCAGCCCGCAGCTCCAGCCCGTAGAGAAGCGCGAGAAGAGCCAGGTCTCCCTGCGGTTGGGTCGGTAGCAGGTGCACTTCTTCTGCCCGGGCCGGCAGTCGCACGGCACCTCCAGCCGCACGTTCTGCACCAGGTGGCGGCCGAACGTGGTGCCGCCGGTCTTCTGGATGTGCAGAAAGACGATCACGTCCTCGCCCTTCATGTCGAACGCGAGCTCCCGCTCCAGCTCCCGCACGGGGAAGTAATACTTCTTCACGTAGTGCGGGTCCGGCGTGGGAAACAGGTCCAGCTCCTCCGAGTAGGAGCGGCCGCTGGGGGATCCCAGGCTCAGCCCCGGCCCCACGTACTGGTACAGGATAAGCATGAAGCACACCGAGACGGCCACGATCAGCAAGAACTTGCTGGTCCTCTCAACCATGGTCCTTCCCGCACGCTTCATGTGTCACCATCTCCCGGGGCTGCCGGCGCTGGGCAGACTGCGGCGGTGCCGGGGGGCGGGCGGCGGAGCTCCGGCTGTGTCTGTGCCAGCCGCCTCCCCCCGCTGCTCCCCAGAGCGGAGCGTTCCCCGGGGGCGGCGGGCCGCTCCCTGGGTCG
>VXBU01009284.1:268569-320326 GCA_013400315.1 Bombycilla garrulus | reverse complement strand
TCACCGGCGGCGGCGGCCCCGTCCGGGCTCCGCTCCGCTTCCCCCGCCCCCGGGCTCCGCTCACCCGGCTCTGCTCCCCTGGCCCCGCTTCCCCGCCGGAATCACCCCCACTGCGGACCTAGGTGGGCTGCGAGGCGGCCACCCCTCCCCGAAACGCTCGGCTCTTAGCGCTTCCTTTATGTGCCGCCTTCAAATGAATCCCGAGGA
The DNA here is from genome assembly GCA_013400315.1 of Bombycilla garrulus. Classification (NCBI taxonomy): domain Eukaryota; kingdom Metazoa; phylum Chordata; class Aves; order Passeriformes; family Bombycillidae; genus Bombycilla; species Bombycilla garrulus. The sequence goes on along the minus strand of VXBU01009284.1, from coordinate 320,119 downwards.
GCGGAGCTCGGCGCTCCTCGGGGGCTCGATTTCTGCTCCCGCTTTGAGGCAGCGTTATTAGTAACGAGGACGTTTGCACGGGAATAGGAGCGGGTCTGCCCGCGTGTCTGCTCCCGTGCGGCCGTCACATGGGCCACCGCAAGCCTCTGCTTGCGATGTGGCAACTGGATGGAAGATGAAAATGCTCTGGCCACACAGAGGGTGATGATGGCTGGGAACTGGAAGAAGCCTGGGCACACCATCAGCCACAAAGACCAATAAGACTAATAATACCATTATTATTATTATTATTGTTATTGTTATTATTACTGTTATGTGAAGCTGAGGCAAAAATCGGCGGGGCTGTTATTTATAGCAAACTTCCCCAGCGAAATGCTTTGTGCTGCTCAGTCAGGCGGACTCCATCCAGCAGCGGGGCTGCTGCAGGGTTTGTTTGTCATCTGAAGTCTCTCAAAACGAAGCAAAGCGTTGGGAGCGCCAAGAAGTGCCCGGCACGGAGCCGGTTTAGAGCGATCTCCTCTGCAGGGCAGCACTCAGCAGGGGAAGGTGCTGCTGCGAGGATCCGGACCCGCAGAGCCCGGCCGCTGTGCTCGGAGCCGGACATCCCCTCACCGGGACCCGCGGCTCGTCATGGCCCCATGTCAAAGAGTGAGGCTAAAATGTAGCAGTAGTCATGCTGCCACCTCATCGAGACCCGAGTTATTGTCTGTGCAGAATAAATTACACGGGCAATTGTTAATTTCTAGCAAAAAAACAAACAAAAAAAAAGTCTAACTGAAGTGCCCTGTTCTCCTGTTGTTACTGCTGTTAGAGAAAGTTTCCTTAAATTTCTGGTGCTTTTTAAAAATAGAAGTTACAACTAGATTTTAGCACTCCAGCAGTGAAATATTCCGTCAGGTTACATTTTTTTAGTCCAAGTTTTAGGTTACATTTTAATCCAAATGCCGTATGTAAATGTAAAGGAATTCATGGCGATGGGTCATTGTTAAACACTGGGTCAAATTTATAACGGCCGAGGAGGAAATGAGATCCTGGATTTTCATTTGAACACCCTCACAGATAAATCCGCTACATTTTGAGATGGCTGCATTACTCACAAATTATGGAGCCCCAGTGAGTTATGCAGTTCTTCCCAAACAAGTAACAATAAAATGTTTATGGCACCCAAAAGCATCATATGTTGTGTTCAAACCATTCATTCTGTTTGATATTTTCCTCTTAAAAGTCTGCTTCTGATTCTCCTCTTCTCATGCAGGTTAGTTACTCCAGAAACAATGATGTCATTCTTATGCTCAGAGTTCAGCTGCACTGAGAAGCGTAGCACAAACCTAATTTCCAGGTTTGAAATTTATATTATGAGTTGGGAAATACGGACGACCCATGATGTTTACATACATGGCTGCACTATACATTGCAGCATAAAAAACACAGAGCAGGTTTTTTGATTGCAATGTGTTTGCCTACTCATCTAAACATACAAGTATTTAGAAATGCCAGAACTGTGGAGAAATCAGCCATTAAATTATTTCCAGTCACATGAGCAATTGTTCATGAATTGTTTTAAACTCTAACTTATAAAATGTTTTACCCTTTTCCTTAGTTATACAGATGGAGATATTTCATTACAGATTTATATTTGTAGTAAATACAGTGCCTGTTTGTAAAAGAACATGCTAAAGTTCAATCCATAAACAGACCACAAAGGAAAATGCAGAGTTAGGACTGAAAATGTGCTATTTTCTTTACTGCAGCACCTCCATCTCAAAGTGGGGGGTTGGGGAACATGCTGGAAGCATAGGGAAGATCAGAAATCAGAAACCCTTCTGATTTCCTCTTATACAATTGCCTGCCATCCTGCCTTGGAGACACTGCAAAGCCAAAGCTCTGGGGTCAATGCCTTTATTTTTTATGAGGAGCTCTGGAATCCTTCCCTGATAATTCTGTGTGCTGCTCTGAAATGCAGGGATTTTAAAGGTTCTTACAGGTGTGACTCACCTAAAATGATCACTTAAGCAAATACTTAAATCAATTTCCACTTATACTCAAATTTCCACTGAGGACAATGACAGAATAGTTTTTCACTGCCTGGGGAGTTAAACGTTGGGTACCACATCAGTGCTAGTTTAGATCAGTGCTAAGTTATATTAGCACGTTTCTTGGACAAGAGAAGATCCAAGTAGAGTTAGAATAACAAAACTGACACTTCCCTGGCTCCTGCATTGAAAACAACAACGTAAAGAGATGAGAAATCTGACAAATGCAAGTTGTTCCTGCTGCTTCGTGTTAGGTACTGGAACTGCCTGTTTATTCTCTGAGTTTACCTCCACCATGAATTTAGCCATTATCCATCTTCCCAAACTGAATCTTCCACTCTCAGGCCAGACCTCCCTAAGCTTTCCTACACCTTATCTGGAATTCACCACTCTAGGTCTGACTAGCTCCAGAAACTAGCTCTGTTTCCTGTGAAGCAGTGAAACTGACAATCTGCAATCATCAGGATGCCTAAAAGTAAATATTTACGTAAAAAGCGTTTTGGGGGGCGGGGGAAAGCAAATAGTCGTGGTTTTATCTCTAACCTGTGGACTAGGAGAGCTGCATTTCAGATTTTCTCTCCACATTCTAGGCAAATGCAAACAGAAGACCCCCCCACAGCCCACTTAAAAAGTTCTCTGATGTTTTAAAGTCCATCTAATCCTTTGCATCCTTCCACTCCAGAACTGTGTCAGACTGAGCAGGACCCTCTTATACAAGCAAACTGAAATAGTTGATCTTGGAGGATAAGCTGCATTAATTTTCAGTGACTTTCACATGACTGAGTTCCTTCAGGTACACTTGAAAGGTGTTTTTGTACACTCCTCAACACCAACCTGTGTTTGTGAAGGAATTAACTTTGAATTCTCACTGCAAAATAAATCAGACTGAGGTCAGGCTTATACTAGCTGAGTTTCCTAAGCTTGGTCTATGCTCAGCCCCTTTCCTGGCTTTCCTAGCTAGGTAAAGCAGCACTCATGATTTATTCATGGCAAGACCTTGCTAGGAGTCAGGTGCAAGGATTAGAGATCTTCTTAGAGATAACAATAAATGGACACAAATTCTGAACAAGCAGTTGAAAACTATTTTATCATTGCTTGCTGCTGGCTATGGGATGCCTAAATATTTATGTTGAATCTACTGAAATATTCTAATCTAATCCAATAAAATATTAACATGGGAGTTAATACTGAGGGGAGGACAAACTCGGTATTGTCAGAGTATGGCTTACTACAGGAAACCTCCCATGAGAAAACAACAGTAAGAAACGTGTAAACCACACACCACCTCTGCCGCCAAAACCTCAACGAAATACTCATCTCAAAGCTTAATAAATAAATAAATAGAGGCTTTATGAGGCAAGGGAAGTCCAAAGGTTTCTTGACTCAGAGGATACAACAGTTTCCTGTGAACTAATATAACTTAGTTAACCAAAACACTACAAAAAAAAACCTCTCTAAACACTTGCAAACCCTAAGAAATACCTCAAGAAATAAAGTTCTGCTACTCACCATGAAGAAAAAAAACATGTTTACTGTGTTTCTGGAGGATAAACTCTCTATTAACCCAAAAAAGTTGAAACAAACCACTTGTTTCCCCAATTTATCTTTTTCAGTTTGTAACCCAGCTCCTTCAGGAAGAGTGGGCATGTGACGCTCATTTGCTTTGCTGATGTATGTACACAATATCCTGAGTGAACTGTGAGGGGTCATGAACCACAGACCGTAGCCCTTCACCTGTAATATCAACATTCAGACCAACAGCAAAGCTTAGAACTCTGTTTTTTTCCGATACAAGCTGTTTTTTGCTTGTGCACTGCTGTTTGCAGCATCAGTGGCAGTTACCAGCCCTGCACATTTGCACAGAGTGGCAGCACTCACACATCATCTTCCTGTGATACGTGTACTCCTATTTGGAAACCTGTGGCAGTTTGTAAACTCTGGTGTAAATACTCTGTGGCTCCTCTGCTAATACTGTAGGTTGGTCACAACCCCACAGGGCTCTCACAGCCAGAGAGGTGATCACTGATCCCTGAGTACAGCATGGTTCCTTTAATTAAGGGAAGCAAGTCTTGAATGATGCCAAAATCTGTTGGACTCAGCAAACCTGGTTCTGATTTCAGGCTCCTGCACTGCTTTTGGGGACCACTGGAAAGTTCTGCTGTTTGAAAGGTACCAAAGACAATCTTAGAAACACTGGCAGAAACCAAAACAGTGAAGGCACTAACAGCTGCAGAGGTCAAATCTATGTTTTCAAGCTACCTTCACAGACTGTGTATTTATGATATAATCCTGCTCCCTCACACATGGATGCCGTGGATCTACACACATGTGACTTAGCAGGATGTCAGCTTATGACAGGTAAGACAGAACCACTTAATAATTGTATTTTCTCTCTTGCAAAGGGAAGATGATTGAAGCAGACCCACTGCAGAAGCCTTCACGTGCAGACCAGCGCTTCAAGACCTTGTGTGATACGCAGCAGTGGAGCCTCTCAAAGCCACAAGTACGTGTTCATGCGGTGACTGCGGATGCCAGACTTGAGCGTGTGACATTGGAAAGACCTTAACTGATCTCTCAAATGTACAAATGCCTACAAGTTTCAGCAGGAAGCTGGGGCTGCAGCTGAAGCATATATGGTTTCTAAGGTATTAATCCTTGTAAGGAAGGAGTCCGTGGGTCCGCAGAGAAGGCACAAGGTGCCAGCTGTTCCCCATTCAAACTCTCTTTTATCCTGCTTGTACTACAACAGCTGCAAGATGATGCTGCATGGGCTTGATGGGAAGGACAGGCCTATTTGGCAGTGGCATATTATTAGCATTATTTCCCATTCCTTCATGGGTATTAAATAAACGTAAAGGGAGCTTGGCTTCTACAAGATTTCACTTCCCCCGAGTCTCTCCCATGCAGCAGCTGTCCATTGGGACATGCCTATTAGCAGGGAACAAGTGTAGCCCTTTCAGCCTTGCTCTGTAAAACCCTCAGAACACAAATCCTTGGCTCCTGGCAGGGACATCACTGTGGTGTGTTTAGAAACACCAAGATTTGGTGTTTCCGCCATCACGGAAGGCAGGCAGCAAAGTTTTTGTCTCTCTCCACACGTGTAACAGTCAGAAAATGGTACTGGAATAGTTTCTGTAGAACAGCTTAGTGATTTTCTGCAGTAACTCAAAGCTTAAGACTGGCTTGTGCCCAAGCTGGCTATCACGGGTTTTTGTATCATACATATTAATCTAAATGGTATTGGAAATACAATTGTTTTACCTTTACACTCTTCAGTAAATGCTGCAATGCACAAGGAAGATCCTTGTCTCTTTGCCATTGGGACTTCCATGAACACACAGATGTCCTGTTAGCACATACTCTGTGTTTTAATGTTTTATTCCATTATTTCCTTGATCTCTGTATAAAAACCCTTTTGTAAAAAAACCCAGTTTGGAAATTGCATTCTAAAGCATGTGTGCTTACAGAATTTTGACTTTCCATATCTGTGATTCTCTGAAAAACAAAATAAAATTCGAACCACATTCATCCTTCCTTGCTGATAAATAGTGAACAGACAAAGCAGGGATGCTAAAGTTCATATGAATGGAGTTACATGCAAAAAGGTGACTAATCACTTTGCCATTTAATCCTCAAATTAAGACGTTATGTAACAAAGTGAATAGACTGGAAGTATAAAATAAACTGGCTATACAGCAATTATGCTTAGAGACGTGCAGTTAAACTGGAAATGTGCATGATTCAGTTCTTAGGAGGCTTTTGGATAGAAGTCAACCACCTGGAAAGTGCAAGGAATTTAAAGTACACTGTTTAATATTTTTAAAAAAAGAAAGAAATTGACCGGCAAAGCCAAACTGTGAATAATCAGAGCCTCTGCCTTTTGTTCACATCATCAGCTCTTTCAATCACGTTGCTTCTACAAGCCATGGAGCAGAGGAGCTGTAGAGTTGACCAGTGAAAGTTTGAATATTTTCCCACCAAATAGAAGCTGCTGATTTAAAAATCCCTTAGAGTAAAAAAAAAACCTGTGGAAATACTGCCCCCTTCTCTCTTTCCCACTTCATTTTTGTAATATTTGAAGCACTGTAAAAATATTTTGGAGGCAAAGCCAGAGGAATAAGTTCATATTCCAGCTGCCTCTGTGTAGTAGGAGCTGCCAGAACCAAGAGATGGAGAATTTTCCTGCCTTGCTGCCCACCCACCAGGCCATGGCTCTGGGCACTTGCAGACCTGTTGATGATGTGAATGGAAGGGATTTTCCACAGTTGGTTTTATCACAGGGATTGTGATTATCAGCATCTTATCAAAACAGTCCTTATAAGTGATACCAAACCAACACTTGAGAGCACGAGGAAAAGGAATCTTGTGGGGGTTGCAAGACTAAAATGAAATCCACATCATTTATAATGAAGGGAAACGTACTGCAAAAGGAGCACTTGGGGGTTGAACATTTTTAGGCCATAGCAACAAGAAAATTGGGAGAAAAGGCTGAAATGCCTTATCTGGAATTCACCACTCTAGGTCTGACTAGCTCCAGAAACTAGCTCTGTTTCCTGTGAAGCAGTGAAACTGACAATCTGCAATCATCAGGATGCCTAAAAGTAAATATTTACGTAAAAACATGTCCTTGATCACAGTGCAAACAGAGGGGCCTGTGCAGAGCATTCAGGCTGTAGTGCCAGGCTGCTTGCCCAGACTGAATTTCACCTTCTTTTCTGGGCTGTTCAGTCCCTTTTTGACCCTTGGCACGGGGTGACTTGGCAGAGGGATAAGAACCAAACAATACCTAGAGGTGACTTAAAATTGCAGCAGATGAAGGAGTGACCAGCTCCAGAGGGGATCATCAGCTAAGCCTGATATGGGGACACAGCGAAAATAAATGTAGACCCAGCAGTTTCTGCTCTGAGAGCTTATGTATTTTAAGCTTTATCTACTTAAGGCATTATCCATAGTATGTGAATCTCTTAATTATTTTTCTTCATTTCTATACTGAGCATCAGGGATAGCTGATGGTACAGACTTGCCTGCCTCTTCAATTTTGATATAAAGTCCTAGAAATTGGCTTAATATGTACAGATGAAGTACACTGGTATTACAGTCGGTTGGGATTAAGGGCTCATAAAAACAATAAGAGGAAATACCAAATAAATTTGAGCCCATATAGTAGAGACAGAAAATTAAACTTTCTAAAAATCTCCATTCAAATGTATTATTTGATTTTAGTGTAAACACAGAAGTCCCAACTACCCTGTCACCAAGTCTCACAAGCCAGGTAAACATAAAACTCTCAGGTTTAAAAATAACAGAACTTACACTGAACTTGTGCTGATTTTTTCCTAGATTTCATTCCTAGGCACTGACAATTTCAGGTAACTGATTCCTTCTCCCTGTCACTAGACTTCATCCAGCTTGTGCTTCCATTTATGTCTGCTGCAATAAAAAAACCCTGCTGTGTTCTCCTCTGTCAGAAGGAAGAGAGGTTATGGTCAACAACTGCTCACAGCCAGAATTCCAAGAGAGAATTCCACATCATTCCCTGGGAGGATGCAGAGTTACTTTCCTTATTGTAGCACATCCTAACCACTGGAAGATGCTGAGTGGGAACAGGAGGAATTCCAAGAATTCTTTATCACTGATAGTGAAACAGAACCTAAGCAAGACCATCCAGCCCTGACAGATTTTTGCATGTTCTACAGAGAAACACAGGACACCTACACACTGCTGTAGGAAGCTCAGCAACCTATTTCCCTCAAAATATGTATCACAGAAAAGGAAAGAAACTGAATGTATAGGCAGCAACTTTCCCTTAATTTCAGAAGTTTTACTCTCTCCCTCTGATTGATTTATTACACAGTTAAAATACTTCAAGTTTTAATATCACTGGGGCCTTTTCTTTTAATTAGCCATTTTATCTGTCTTCCTTTTTCCTGAAAGTTGGCAAAGTTTTGTTTACCAACAATTAGCTGTCTTCCTCACACTGCAGAGAGGATTGAAATGTAACTGAGGGCACTTGCTGAGGCTGTCACAGACAGAAATGGGTCTGTGTACCCATGGTGCAGAATTCCATGTGCTGCTGGAATACAAAATCCTTGTTTCTGCCCTCTCCTCAGGTGGAGCTGAAGCGCCTACACTGTGATAAAACCTGGCTCTGTTGTTGCTATCCCTTATTGAAAAGTATTACTTTGTAATTCCCTCTTGCTTGAAAAATTGTTAGAGGAATATTCTTAGTTAAAAATTGAAAAAGCTGAATTTGTGGGCGCATGGGACATTATTTGTGAGAATAATGATTAGCTCAGACTTAGTTTCCTAGATTTGATGAGAAGTTTCATGACAAGGCTACTTACTGAAGCCAGAGGTGAGAGATCATTTTCCCTGGCTCAGACACAAGTGTTTGTTTCACAGAACAAACTCAAGGGAAAGCTGTACTTTCTGAGAAATGGAAGAAGAAAAATTTCTCTCTCCAGCCAGAATATTAAACAAATCCACATATCTGTCATGTTGGTAACCTTTTGAAAAACAGCTTTTGAGAACACTAAGATAAGAATCCCTGAACAGAAACAGACTGTTTAATACTATTTTTACAATGGAAATAGCCTGAAAAAAGATGAGTTCACACAGGCTGGATATTGTTTAAAATAAAGCTATTATTCTTTCTAGTTTGTGCTTCACAATATAGTGAAATATATTATAATAGTTCCCAGGGTGGACACTTTTCTATAATGAAAATTATTTATTTTGGAATGCTAAGTTTCCTTCAAATGTAATGTGGGTTATTTTAGTATAACTCACACACAGAGCTGATTTTCTAGGACAGTGTCCATACAGAGCACTGTTCTGGAATTCTGACTGTGGTCATTTCCTACCTAATAGAGACAAGCTGTAACCTTGTGATAGGGATTGTGGGAGTGCTTTCTTTTGAGGGAGAACCTCACTGCATGAGTGACACGGCTTCTGTTGCAAGAATTTTAGCCCAGAATCTGAGGCTTTGTATGTTAAACTATTCCATCATTTCAGCACAGATGTGTCACTTAGGTAGATACTTGCATTATTAAACAACAGGAAAATTACTGTTGAAAAGCAAAAGCCGAGTTGAGTAATTGTAATGCATTGGAGAGTTTTAATTCAGAGTTTCCTCTGCTCCTGCTGCTAGGTTAAGAGGGGGCTTTTTCTTCAGAGAAGAAGGTGTAGGAAGGAAAGTGTTTAAACTTTGTCCGTGATAGAGAAATGGAAATTGGAAAAATGCATATTATATTGAAACAAAAGCTATAGCAAGGAATACAAGTCCATGACATCCCTTGCAGGAATACACAAATCTTGCTGGGAACTACAGCATCCCTCGCTTCCACCTATGAAAAGGATCTGAATGTCCCAAGTAAAGCGGAAACCAAAAGAAGTTATGAGCACTTCATTATTGTTCTTCATACAAGCCAGCCAAATATACTAGGAAAAAATTCCACATCATTCCTGGAGATAAATCCTGGAGAAGGTTTTGTTTTGGTTCTGCAGAAACTCAAGGAAAATGGGGTTAGCACTTTATTCTTTGCAGCTTCGAGGAGCAAACAACTAACCTGCTGATAAGGTCAAGACTCTGTCTAGAATTTGTGGCCGCTGGACTGGTAAGAATTCCTTTAAATAACTTCAAGAGAGTCAACAATTCCACGTGCAAAATTGTAGAAACAATATGGCAAGTGGATATGTATCAGCAGACTGTGTTTGTTTGGGTATTCTGATCTGCAGAGAAGGAAAATTTTTGTTCCCGCAGCTTTTTCTGGTTGTTGCTAACACAGCAGCTGTAAGCCCCGGACTGGCAGCGCCTGATGGCTTTGCCAACACAACCTCTGACAAAGATGCTCAACTCTAGAAAAAGTAGCGAAAAGTGCACCTATTCCAACAGCAGAGCAGCACCAGTAAGTGGAAATCATCAAAATGGGTGTGGATTCTTTGCTAAGAATATTGCTTTTACCACAAAAATGCCACCTTCACTGGTATTCATGCAGGCACAGTGGGAGCCTGACAACTGGAGTGTCTCTGGCTTGAGCTCAGAGCAGGTTTTATGGCAACTGCACTGCAAAGAGCTGTGGAAGGGCAGCTCTGAGCAGCAGTCAGGGGACAGCCTGTGTGCCCACCGAGCAGCAGTGCTCCCTGGCAGCAGCCACAGCAGGAAGATGTCCTGTCTTGTGGTGCCCTGGCACTGCCGAACTGCTCAACGCTGTGGAGGGTAAGGTTAAAATGGCAAAAGCAAAATACTCTTGCATCATCTTCCTGCTTAGGTTCCTTGAGATTTCTTTCTACAAATGACTGTCATTTTGGGAAAGGGTCTGGGGCAAGAAACACACATACCTGAGTGGGAGGAATAGCAGCTGTGGTTTCCACACACAGCTGGCTCACTGCTCCCTGAGATTTTGAAGGGTATGAGCTGAACTGTAAGAACTTGCAGAATGGTAAACTGGCATTGATTTTAGCTTTCCCTATTGTGTCAGCTATAATTTACAATGATTTGGGAGCTCTTCAGATAACTGGGCCTTCCTGCACCTCAGTGGAAAACAATGTGGGCAAGCAGAGAGTAGAAATTATCAGACCTCTCCCTATGGAGGCCACCCCTAAGCCTAGAAAGTGCAGTGGCAAAAAGAATTCAAAGGCAACTTTTGTGGCATGCAGGAGAAAAGAGGTGGAAAGAAAAATGAGCACTGTCCTTCCCACTTCAGATAATCTGGAGAGAAGGAGAAACAGGGTCTTGGTTCTGGACATTAAATTCTGTGAGAAGAACAACTTGTGCCTGTTCTGTGCCACTTTCTCTTTCCCCAGACCAAGATGAAGGTTTTGATGCTCTGCAACACATTTCCCTTTGCCCAGTGCTGCTGAGGGAGATAGCTGCACATTAAACCATAAAAAAAAGATCTTGCTGTAGATTCACATTGCAGACCATTCTCAGCAGTAATCTACATTGTGTGCTTTTAAAAAAATCTACAGCTTGAGTCATGTGGATTCAGGAATATATTGAAGGTGTTGATAGGAGAGTGTGTAACCACTCTCTCTAAGATCTTTTGATCTCCCAGATCAAAAATCTGGGTTCCTGAGCACAGAGATCTATTTGTCAGTGCCTTATGACTTTGGATAAAGAACGAAGATCACAGTGACAGGGGAGTTTGAGGAAGTATTGTAGCCAGAAAATCATTTGAACTAAAGCCGTATCACAGTGTACTGCCACCTCCTGTGTGACTCTGCAACGTGGGTGTGATAATCACTGGACCTTGTACTCAAGTTTACTAACTTGGTAAATTTTATGAACTTTAGCCATAAGCCACGAACTTCACCTACAATATTTAGTCCAAACAACTTCCTGAGTCCTAGGATTTGCGCCGTCTTGCCCTAGTTCTGCAAAAAGCACAGCGCTCTGCTCTCTGCACTGTGTGAATGGAAAATGCAGACACATCTACATGGATGTGGCTTTAGACACTTGAATATCCAATCTTGACCATATGCTACTCAAATTTACTTTTGTCTTCTTACAGAGACTATAGTGGGAAAGGAAAAAAGGGAAGATGAACTGGTATTTATTGTTTGTCTGCAAACAGCTACCTCTAAACGGACAAATCTGGTACTGTAGTAAAAATGTGTAAGACAAACTAGTGCATTTAAATTTGAGTTCATCTCGTCTTTTGAGTTGACAACAATGTAATTCACTGAAGATGGAGACAGTAGAGGAGTCTCAGGCATCTTTTGAAGAGAAGAATAATAAGAACTAGAAAAGGAATAGTAAGATGAAGAACAAGAAATTGTAAATATTGGGAGTTTGGAAAAGGATACAGATAACAATAAACTTAAGAAGTGAGCGTGAACAATTTCACAAATAATGAGAAGAATATGATCAAGAAGAAGAAAAACTAGAAGTAGTAAATAAGAAAAGAATAAAATAAGGCTATGAATAAGGAGCGTAAGTGTAAGACGAAGAAGAAAGAGGAACAGTAACTAAAAAGAAGACCAAGAACAAGGGAAAGGATAAGAAGAATAAGAAGACTAAGATGAAGCAAAAGAAGTAGTAAATAAAAATTAGAAGAATTACATATAAAAAAATTACACATCCACACAACCTCTATAATCCCTGCATGCAGAGAAGGACCGTAAAAATCATCTACTTCCAGCTCAATCTCTTGTGCTTTTTCTCCGAGACCTCTTTCCTATCTGTCCTTCTTTCCCTGTTATTTCTTCTTCAATAAAATCCATATCCAATGAAATCGCTTTGTTGTCCTCCTATGATCTCATTTGCACCTTCACTGGGGCAGAGGCGCCTCTCCCTCCTGGCATCCAAGCCCATGGGAAGGTCCTTTCCAGCCTCAAGCATTAAAAGATTCTGTCAGGGACTTCCCTTCCCTTCCCTCTTAAAAATAAGAATTAATGGTGCTTGTCTAATATCAATTGTCCACTTCTTTGTGTGTGAAGGATTCCATATTGAATTACATCACTACACGTGTGTTTTTTGCTTTAAAAGGGAACAACTCCAATCCCAAGTACCTAAGCAGAAAAATGAAATTAAATCATGCATTGGCTGTGTATGTTCATGCAGTTGTTTACAACTGTCAGCCTCCTGTCTCAAATATTTTCCATTTTTTCCTGGACTTCATGGCTGTGGTATTAGTTGTAAATATGCACCAGATAAATTTTACTTCGCCTTGGTGTAGGTTTGCAAGTTTAGCCTCTACAAATATTACACTACTGATCAAAAATGCCTGAAATAATACAGATTCTGGGCACAAAGATGTAACACAGAAATTTGTTAAATCAGAAATTCAATTGGAGAATACTCATTTTGGCACTTGGAGCTCATAAATTCTGGGACTTCCGACAGACTTATACTAGGAAAATTTTGGAGGATTTGGATATTTTAATACATTATGAATCTTAAATAATTACAAATCATATATCATGTATATACACATATATCAATACTGTGGCTGTTAGTATTTTGGCTTAAGACATATTAATAAAGATAATGTTAAATGTGATCAAAACCAAAATATTAACAAAGATTTCTAAGAGCTTTTCTTCAGATGAGCACGTTTATGAAAAAGTAAACTGTCTGGAAAATATTCACACTGTCCCTGAAACAATCAATAAATATATATAATTAAAAAAAGAAGCGCATACTGTAATTCTGAGTACAGCAAAGGCACTGGAATTCTACAACTTGGTTACATTTTTTTTCCATGAGCAACTCATTTAACCTCTCTCAGTTCTTAGTTTTCCTATTAGTAAAATAGGAATTGCTTACTTCAAAAAAATGTTGCAAGCATTTTGAAGAAGAATTGTTACCAAAATTATTGAGGTAGGTAAGGTCCTGTCAGTTCATAGTGAACCATCCTCACAGCCAGGGGTGCTGCGAGAAGCTGGCAATTGTGAAACTGAAGATTCAGCATTGTTAATATAGTGAGATTAGAAAGGTTGTACCACTGCAAGCTGGCATTATTTTTGTAGTTGGCATCAGGGAAGATTGCCCCCATAGCACACCTGCCTAGCTGAATATTGATTTGGCTTCTCTGATTACAAATGGAATGTAAACTGATTAGAAAGCAATTAGGAGTAAATCTATATGAACAGGCTTTTTTTTCTCTTCTTTCTTTTTGGCCAGTTAGCTTGATGTGATGTGCATGAATTTGACTGTTACTTTGCAACTGAGTGGCTAAAGGCAGGCAACAAGACAATAAATTATCATTGCTGATTCAAATATGAACTGTGAAAACAAAAGGCTTTATTCATTCTGTTTCTCAAGGATGAGAACCTCTGTCGTGTTTAGCGGCTTTACAAAGGAATAAGAAAAACCCAGGAATGGCTTCTCAAGGAAATACTCCCTTATTACCCTTGACCTTTGTACAGTCCTATTGAAGCTGCACTGATAATAAAGTCTCTTTGGTTGCTCCCTTTAGTTGCTCACTTAAATACTAACAGTGTAAAGGAAAAGTTGCCATGGATTCACAGTAACTGCCTGACCTGAAAAAGAGCCCAGTAATGATGAAGGCTAAAAGAAGTTTTGCTTTTAAATTTGTCACCGGGAACTAATGGCTGGTGCTATTCCACTCACAGTTTGCATGTACTCCTATGCCACAGGAAAATTTCACTGGAGAAATAACAACTTTTTTGTACTGTGAGCAGAAAAACTACTGAAGTCTGTGTGTGTACAGATTTGTACACTGTGTTCCTGAATTCACCCCCTGCTCTGCAGAGCTCCCATGTTTTTACCACGCTCCCAATGCTCACTGCCTCCCCCACATCCTGGATCTGCAGTTATACAACACTCAGAGTATTCCAGGGGTGACTCATCATCTCTAGCCACTAAATATATCAGAATAGATACGAATATGTGTGCATATATCTATATATAACTGTATGTATCAGAATATTTCATACCCTAGTAAAGAATCTTCATATATTGGGAGAGTAAAATTCAGCCCACCCAGGCTTCTCATAGAAGTTGATAGCTTGTTTCTTTCCTATATACACATGAGGATTTTTCCAAAAGAGCATGGGAACTTCATGCCTTTGGAAATATTGCTCATTCCTAAAAGTTCACAGGATAGCAACAGGGGCAGAAAGGAACAGCCCAGTGTTGAAACCCTGTTTGAGGTACTTATGAACAAAGGTGGTTTATTCTGAGGCGTGTCTCAAAACAGACACAAATCTGCACAAAGTCCTCTGGTACAAGGGGATGTTGCAGCTGCTGCTTAGCACTGGGCCATAAATGCTCTGGGTATTTGGCACTGATATTCCCTTTGCTTGAAGAACTCCTGAGTTACAGAGCTGCGACTTGGATGAGGGGAAGCAACTGAAATCCTTATGTTGCTACATGAAGGAGCTGATAGCAGCTAGCTCACCATCCTTTCCCTTCCTTTGCTATAATTTCCATGTTATTTCATTATTGGTATCTTGCAAGGAGAACTGGATGGTTCTCATAATGTCAAGGATCAAAAGGACAACTTCAGAGGGCCAGTAAGATGAGTAATTCTGTCTTTCGTGTTCAGAAGAATTGAAAAAATATATTTAAAAAATATTTGGCATGCTGGGAGAGGTCTTCACTAGACACAAGAATCTAAAGGTTTTAAAGAGTCATCTGCTTTGGCCCTTGGCTATGGGAAAAAAACCACCATCTTACGATTTTAAAGCCTAAACATCTGTTACATCAACTCTCCGCTGGTCACGAGTCAGCTTTTTAACCTGTATTTTCTCCATTAGTTAAGAACAGCTCTCCATAAATTAAGAGCTCAGATGAGCTCTCAGATGCTATGAAAAGCTGATAGTTCCTGCACAGCTGATCCTTCAAACTGGTGCCCTCAGAACGCTGGACAGTAAGCCAGGCTGTGGCCTCCACACTCCCCTGTGCTGTGAAGGGAGTGGGCTCTCAAGCTTCACATTTGACAATGGAAGTGGTTGAATATTTAAAGTACTTAAAACTTACTATTTCTGTTGTGAACCACTGATATTTATGTTGCAATGAAAGACATTTCTTCTTATTTGACTGAAAGAAACATTTGTTTCATGTGAAGCTTAGATTTGTGATATCCTTGGTTGTTTCTTTACTTTCATGTTCCTAACCTTTGTGAGGGATATCAATGCAAAACTGACACTTAGTAAACTTGAACAATTCTCAAGACAGAGCATTTTCTTGTGGTACAGACAAGGGTCCTTATTCCCTTTACCACTTTTGACTAACATTTATTCATTCTGCCTCCACATAATGTGTTCCTAAAACTTCCAGCTCAGGCTTTCTGGATCATCTCCCTATGTATGCCACTGCTTTATTTTCCTTTAATTTTTATTTTCTAAAACAAATATCTCTGAACCACAGTCCTGGTCACTACTGAGAGTCACTTGCAGAATAAAGTTCAGTCACAGTACAAATTCCTAAACCACTGTTTTTCTTGTGCTGCAGAAAAGTGAGAGAGCATTGAACACAAATTATACTAAACAGTATGTGGACAAGAAAGGCCAAGATTTGTTGAAGTTACAGTACTCCAAACCACTATTGGCAAACATTTTTTGGATTAATGCTGCTGTAATTCTACCAGGGCACGCAGCCCTGAAGAAAGGGAAAGAACACGGCCAAGAAAAAGCAGCATTCCTGGCTGTAGCAAATAACTTAGGATGGAAGCTCACAGAAAATGAGGGGGAAAGAGGCACAGTGGGAAAAGGAAGAGACAGGAAACATCAACATTTTTGCAATTTAGGTGGATTAGACCATTACTTTGAAGATTTCTATTTTCTACTGATCCCAGAGAAAAATGGAAGCTATTTGACTGAAATGAAACACAGTCATATTATGAATTTCTACTTAAGTATAATGGTAGTACTGCAATGCCTTCCATAAATAACATATTCTCCAATTAAACAGAGACATTTCATTCCTCCTTCCACCAAACACTGAATAGAGAGAAGGGATCACTTGTCCTCTTCCAACCTAGACTTAGATCTAAAGTTTATATGTAACCTAAAACCCTAAATCAATATAATGCAGTCCGAAAGTGCTGACACAGAACACTGGCATGAAAAGCTTCTCTTGGCCTTTTGGATTGTCCAGATTTAAAGGCAACAGATGACACATTCCTTCCTTTATAACAAATACCTGTTTGTTTGACTGATTTTAAACCTGTATGGAAGTATTCTTCCTGGGTCATGCAGTTTGTTCCTCAGTTGCAAGTCCGATTGGTGTGGTGACTGTGAATATTTAGACATAAAAAGATAGGGGCAAAATAGAAAAATCTCACTATCTTAACTGTTATTTTACAAGGGAGCTCAGGCGGGCAGACACCTTTTTCCAAATTCATGTAATTGTGTTGCAGGTCCTGCTCAGTTACAGTGTTCTTTCAGAATTTATTTTTTGCCAAAAATGTCACTGAAGTGGCAAAAGGCAAACTAGAATAAATATGAGATACTTTTTCATTGCTAGTTAGATGAAAAATCAAGCTTTCATTATTTCTGAAATGAAATAATTTTTCCTTTTGGGTCTCTCCTCAGAATGGTGTCATGCGTGTTTGTGATCTATCCATTGGTCATACTGCCGTCTGCTCATCCTGGTTTCCAGAATTTAAGATGTGGTGTTCATTGAAAGGATTTTAACCAGAACTGAAGACACAGCCTGAAGTGAGAACAGTGAATATTTTAGCATGCTGGGTTTGCTGCTCTACATCTGCAGTCACTTCTGGAGAAGCTTGTAAGTAACCACTACCTCTGCAGTGGTTACTTACAGACTTAAAGACTTCATGGAGCATAGGGAATGCTCCTTGATGCTCTGATGGATTGGTATAAAAGCACATTATCACCCTTAAACATTTGCTGGTATATTTCCATGTTCACACTTCAGATATTTGTTGGAGATGTAGGAGCAGCAGCAGAATACAGAAGTGGTAATATTTTTATAAGTGTGTGAAGGAACAAGGGGAGCCATAAGTTTCAAAAACGGATGTCTCTCCTTTCAAATGACAGGGTATGTGAAATGTGTCCTGCAATTTTGCTAAATTTAGCTTGCTTCTTAAGTTTTATTTATTAGCAATCCTCAGAGACTGAACCATTTACAAGGACCTTCTCAATACATGAGAAACTAGGACTTGCTTCAGTGTATCTAAATCTCCTCTCACTTTGTGAACATCCATTTTTCACAAATCATACTGGTTGATAATCTTTGCTATGTGGTCAGGTTTCATGTATGTAGCAGTGAAATATACAACTCCTTTATAGAAAACAAAATGAACAATGAAACCCAAATAGAAAACGTATCAGTTAGTGCAAACAGAACCAAAAGTCATGATCCCAAATCCTCCCAGGGACAGCAAACTGTAGGACTACAGGTGTCAGGGAATTCCTGGATGATGTTTACAACTTTGCCTACAATATTCTTGAGAAAATGGCTTTGGTTTCTCAAAGAGATCAGCTCTATGAGATACAGTATGAGCCCTGCCACAAAGGGCTGCTGTAAGATATCCTACTGGAAAAATTAGATCAACATATGAAAAAAAATTTTCTTGGCCTAGTTCAGCAGCCTTGAACCTGCAGTGACAGCCACTATGGAGAAGTGCTTGCTTTCTTATGGAGGTGATTTGGGTTTTCAAGCTCTTCATGGTGTTCTCATCCATGAGAATGCCTCACTGCTAAATTTTGAAGCTTTCTTGGGCAGACACAGCACTGAACTGCAGACTCCATTTGCAGATCTACTTCTGTCCTAATACTGGGATTATTTCCAGAGCTGAACCCAGAATAACAACATTAAACATTTGGTCCCATTCTCTCTCCTTCCAAAACACTCAGCTTCTTTGATGGCAATTCTGTATATCTGCTTGATCCCTGCAGACACATGGAAGAACTGTTTGAGAATCCCAGGATGGGATTCAGCATTAAGAGAGCTTTTTGTGTGCAGAGCAGTGAAAATTGGCAGCAGGTAATGTGTGAGAAGCCAAGAAAATAAATGTTTCATGGGTACCTATTCTTCCTCTCCTCCTTATCTTAAAGACTTCCAAGGACTTTGGATGCTCTGCAGTTTAAATGATTAGCTACAAGTCCCAAATTCAGCATCTGAGGTGGAAAATATTCAAATTCCTTCCATGCGCTTGCTTCACAGAAACAGCTCTTGTATTTGCTTGAGAGGTGCTTACCAAATCATATCACTTCTTTAGCTAACCATACATGACACAGCATGTGTTAAATGACCTGCTAAATGTCATGATGCGTGGCTTATGTGGTCTCTTTAAATAAACTTCTACAATCTCTCAGTGTCTAAATAGAGGTGGAAGTTCATGAGCTGTTTGAGCCTTTCAAAGTTGTGGCATAAATTCATAGTTTTCCTGGGGAGCAGCTAATCTGTGCTCTCTTCAGGGCAAACAGATAGGCAAAAAGACACTGCAATATCATAAGTAACTTCTAGCCCAGGAAAATGCACTTGGCACTCTTCCATTTTTCTTCCCACAGCTGAAGGTGTTTCTATGTCCCTTGGCCTGTTCCATGGCAAGTGAAGTACAGGTGACTGCCTCATCCCCAGACAGCTTTGGAGGGGCTGCACAACATTTGTCATCTGTACCCCGAGCCAAAGATCAAAGTTACCATTCACGAGGAACAGAAATAATTCAGCAAACTTAAAAAGATGCAAGCTAAGAAGAATTACTGGGCTGATTTAACACAGCCACAGATGCCCATCATTACTGTCTTGAATGGGAGGAGTCTGCATCTACCACACTCTTCAGACTTTATTTTGCTTTTTAAACTTCTACTGTCAGAAACTCTTCCCTGCCCTCAGCTGAGAAGACAATTGAGCTGTGACATTCTGGAAAAGGTCTCAACGTTCTGGCTTCCTGCTCTGCAGTGCTCTTGCTCACTCTTGCCCTGCAGGGAGCAGGTGTGCCTGGCAGGTGGGCAGGAGCATTGCCCAAGACATCTGATCAGGCTGGAGGCCTGCTCATGCATTTACCTCTTGACTGGGGGCAAAATTTTGCTTTTAGATTGCTCTGACATGTCTCTGATATTTCCATACCTCTTGGAGCAGGTTCGTTTCTGGCTGTCCCACGGCACCCAATCCATTGCAATGTGCTGTTTAAACACAGATGCTTGAGCTGAAGGGAGTATCTTCCCGAATGTACCAAGGGAGCGGTGTAAGAGGAAAACGTACATGGGGGGAGCTTCTCTTTATCCTGCAGACGCAGCCCCTCCCCTGCCCTGGCGCATTTCTTAGGCATTCCCGCTTCCACTCCCCCGGGGCATTTGAGGAGCCCATTCTCCCAGCTCCTCCCGGTGGTGAAAGGCAAGAGGAGCACAACGCAACTCGCTTCAGTGTCTACACTCTCTGCCAGGAGAACACAATCAAATCTGCTCTGCACGAACTTTTCTGGACAGTATCTCAACCGCCTGAGCTGCCCCTTTCCCAGATCCTTCTGATTGAAGCCTCGGTGTAGCAGAGGAGATGCTCAAGACAGAGATTTGTAAAACCTCGAGTAGCTGTGCATTCCAGCACAGCCCATTTGGCACTGACCACGGTGGTCTCTGACGCTGCACACTGGAAAGGCCCACCCAGCCTCCTCCGTCACCTACTGCATGCTCTTTGCAATATCTTGCAGGAGAAGGAAAATGAAAATACTTCAACAGTGTTGGACAGTGTGCTGCACAAGGAATCTCAGATTGGAAGCAGCTGTGCTGGAAGGTACCAACTGCACTTGCAATGTGGCTCTTTCATTTTCAAATGACTAGATGTACAGGAAAGGTCCCTCCACCAAAGCAATGAATATTTATTTGAGAAGTCTGCTGACAGAAAATCTTTCCACCGTGGGCAGAATCTTTGCAGCCAGCAAATTTTGCAGCAATGGAGTGACCACACTGTGCCCCACACATTTTTCCTTTATAAAATCATCCTTTCCATCTCTACAAAGCACAGTGTTTCTGCCAACCATTCAGCCTCACGCTGCTGCAATACAAAAGTGAAACCACAACCATATGAAAGAGGTAGGTGATTTCTGAGAATTTTTTTGGATGAAAAAACAATAATCCAATTAAAAGGACCAGTGATGGATGTGTGGTTAAAGATATTCCCAAACTTAGTGTCCTTTGACTTCTCTTGGCTGCCACATTTGGCAGGTTCACAACAAAAACAAACCCTTCATCCAGGCTAATGGTTTTAGCAACCAAAAGCTGAAAAGCATCCACCACCTTCTCTGTGGGATTCCCAGCACACACCACAAAAATTCTCAGCCCAGCCCCACTCAGAGGCTGAAGGGGACCTTGCACAGGGGAACGTTGCAATTAGCAATAAAAAAAACCTCTTTGGGATGATGGCTCTTAGCATATTTCTCAAATTCTGATTAAAACCCACCGGCAGCCTCACCTGCAGTACAAATAACACTAGAGTACCATCTACTTTTGCCTTGACCTGTCTGTAACCCAGCATCTGAATTTGTTAGGAATTGATGCCATCAAGTTCCCATACAGGATACCTTAGAGTGGGATTATAAAGTTTATGAGAGGAAAAAAGATTTTCTTTCCAGGAATTTGGAAAGATTCCTGTTAACTCGTCATGCCATGTTTGCAAATGTTTTATCCCACTGCTGAAGAGAGGCAAGAAGTGCATTAGCAGTAAATCCAGTGTGTGTAGTGGGAGCTAGCCTTGTCTTCATACCTGGTGCAATAATGGCTGTGCAGTCAAGGGAAACTGAACTCCTTTTTCCTTCTTCCTTGAGTTCTAGGGCATGGTTGAATCATTTCAGTGTGAGGGCGGCTTTGCTGGAACTCTTGGTGTTGCAGTGCTTCAAAGAAGCAATCCCTTTAGTTAGAGATGCTTATTTCAACAGCCCACGAAGGATGCTGGGACCTGCACTCTCCTTTCTTCTTGCTTGGTTAAGACTGGAGGGAGAAAGAAAATAAAGGTGGAAAGGAGTGAGGTGAGGCAAGCGAGAAAGAGACAGAAAGACATTTTTACTGTGATGCTGTATTCATGATCAATGATTCTCCATTACAAGCTTGACTTGTAGATTTGTGTTATCTCTTCCTCCACCTGCACGGTTCTGCACCGCAGACATGAATCCAAACTTGTCAGCTGACCAGAGCTGGGGACTGTTATTCCAACCAAATGCCTTCAAAAAGAAAAAGGGAGGTTGTAGCACTGGCCAGGGGTTGCAGACAGCGCTGAGGTTCTGTTCTTGCTCACTGAGAGCACATCTCCTCAGCTCCTGCTGTTTCTGACACGTTGCCATGCATTCTGCTGGTGGTGTGCACTTCAGCACTGTGCTCAGCAGAGAACAACCAGGCCTTTCCTGGCATTACGGGGGGATAATGAATTGCCACAAGGATGTGGGGAAAACATATTTCAAACCAAGATTTTAAGAGTTTGGAAAAGACTGAAGTCTGCAAAATACTCGGAGGAACATCCTGTTGCTTTCACCTCAGAAGAGAGGGATTTCCCTGTAGGTGTGGAGAGCTCTTCTGAGCACACTGCTGTGTCTGCTGTGAGGCAGGGGACACTGGAAACCTTGGGGGAGCGAGGAAAAACAAACACCACATTCACAACAAAATATCAGAGACGCTGAATGCTGGCTGTAGAGGTGAGAGCATCACAGTGGCACCAATAAGGTGAGGAAAATGTTGGGTTTTTTTTCCTTCAGATCTTTCTTTACCTCTTCCTTACTGTTTTCCTGCATAGGTTCATAATCCTGCTTGGCCTTTCTGTACATAGCCCTAGCCTCAGTAAGGGAATAGTTTCCTGCATTTATATTTTGAGAGAAGGGAAGCTGCAACTCACCATCAGCTTTGCTGAAATCACAGTAATGGCACAATGCCCTTGGAAAAACTTCTGTATTCTCCCAGTAAAAAGTGGCTGAACATATGCTGGAGTAGGCTTTTTTTTTCCCCAAGAAAATGTAAATATCCTTCTAACTGTGCCCATTTTATACTTTACATCAGAGTATTTCCTGAGGCTGTTGCCAGCTTTTCTTTTATTTCACTACTTCTTCAGTCAATAAATCATCACAAATCTCATTTCCATTTGTAAGTCCATTCCCACAGCCATTAAAGGGTACCTACTGCTGGATTTCTAATAATACTGTGTCTTTTTTGTGGAAGCAAGTTTCCACTTAATTTTGAAAACATCTGCCCAGACCTTGAAAGGCTGTCTGACTTAGAGGATGCCAGTGATTGGTGTCCTGGCAGAGTGGTTTGGTTGCCCTGGCATCACTTCATTAAGGCACTGGAGGCATTTTATGTGCCAACAACAAAGGAAAGGCAATTAAAAGAATTAGGAAGGATAGAGGAAGTGAATAAAAGAGAGAAAACTACATTAAACAAGGGTAAAATTGTTGCCTTTTCCATATACAGACTATGTTTTGCCGTCAATACAAGTTTAAACTCCAGTTTAAATATCAATATCCCAGAGACTAAAGAAGAAGGCGAGAAGAGAGAAAATGCAAGTAGAATAACTTGATCATCAAACCTAATTGTACTTATCACATCTTAATTTCAGATTCTCTGAGATGGTGCAACACACTTGGAATGCACCTCCTGTGGATGAGATCTTTAAATAGGGTTGATCCATAGTGGTCCAGTGACCACCAAATAAATTAGATTGTCCAATCTATCTTCAGTACTAAAACCCCCCCAGCAACAATGACCCAAAAGCAAAACCAAAATGCAATTTATTAAATATTATAGGATTATCTTCCAGTTATCACTGGAAGCTTTTCCAAGTAAGAAAGTGTTGGAACATGTCTGGAAGGTTTTCTGGTACAATGATTTCTAATTGCAAGTCCAAATCATATGTCTACAGAGCTCAGCTTTAAACTTAATTACTAGCTAGGCAAAATTTGCTTGAGCTTCAAATGCAAAGCTGGGTTCCCACGTGCCATCAAAAAGCCCAGCTCTACCCTCAGCAATCAGTAAAGCAAGAGAAAAACAGAGAAAATATTAATCCTATTCAATTCTCATGCTACTGGCTTTTCTTTCTTCATGTCTTGACAAAATATGGTGGTTTTGGGGAATTTGATACTAATCTCAAAATATGACCAGGTAATCTTTTGTATTCTTTGCACCATTAAGCTGAACTTCTCCCAGCTATAACATTTTCTGTCCTACTTAATTCTGCAAATTTCAGGGTGACTTTACTTGCTTAAAGCTGCTCAATTGCAGTTAAAAAGGGTCATAGAATTGTTTAGGTTTACGAAGACCTCTAAGATTATCAAGTCCAACAGTTACCCCAGCAGTGCCATGTCCGTCAGTGAACCACTCCCCCAAGTGGCACATCTACACATCTTTTAAATCCCCCCGGGGATGGGGACTCCACCACTGCCCTGGGCAGCCTGATCCTATGCCTGATCATCCTTTCAGTGAAGGAATTTTTCCTGATATCCAATCTAAACTTCCCCTCCTGCAACCTGAGGTAGTTTCCTCTTATCCTATCACTTAAAGAGGCTGACTGTCCCCTCACTGCAACCTCCTTTCAGGCTAATGTCAGACAATGAGAAGGTTTTCCCAAACCTCCTTTTCTTGAGGCTTAACAGCTTCAAGCTGCTTCCTCAGCTGCTCCTCATCAGACTTGTTCTTTAGACCTTTCACCAGGATAAATCTGATGCTCTTCTGTGGCTTTACACCGCAAGAAAAACATCCTTGGGACATTGAAAATTGAGCTGGCAAAAAGCTCAGGCTTTTGCAGCAGAAACACAAGGCATTAATTGTGGTACTAAATTTACTAAAGCAGCAACAGCCACTCCAGGTAACAGCATCTTTCAGTTCTCAGTTATTAGTTACCATATTTTATTCTTTAGACTGAAGGGTTTTTTTGTTTAGTGATGAGGTTTTTTTGTTTAGCGATGAGTTTAGGGTGCAAGTATCTCCAGCAAGGTCCAGACATGACATCCTTTAGCAGTTTCCATGCTGGAGATCTGCCCAGAACAGGGTCAGTGCTGTCTCCTGCACTTGACAAGGACCATACTGCTGAGCTTATCTGTACCTAGTGACAAACAAACTTCCAGTTTACAAATGTGCACTAAGAACCAACAAATTAGGGAGAAATTCTATTATTTCTGCTTTTCTCCTTTCCTCTCTTATGAGAGGGACTTGCAAGAAATATGTTTTAAGTTTCAAGGCTCCATTGCCCCTTTCCTGGGGTTGTGTTGCTGTTTTACAGGGAAATTAATTGAGGTCCTACGATTTCAATGTACCAAGTCTGGCCATAAGTGCATAAGCCCTAACGGAAGAGTTTTAGTACAATTGTCCACTGCAACTGAGATTTAAAACTATGATGGCATGAAACACTTTTCAAAGAACTTTCAGATAATTTTACCACATCATGCTTATGTCCAGAGCCCCTTCAGTGACCAGTGTCACAAAATAATGGCACAAAGGAAGCAAAGTGTGTGCTCAAGTGCAGTAAAACTCCTAAGTTCGCTCTTCCTGGGTAGCATGAACTCTCTCACAGCTGGGCTGTGCTTTGACAGGACTCACAAACACCTAACCAAAGGGAGCTGACTACAAGTTGCTTATACTGATAAACTATCCTAGGTGGTAAAAGGATAAATATTGCTGTATAGGTCCTTTGTACTAGCCCCACTCACTCTTTTTTAGCCAACTATTTCCTATTTAAAAATATGTCTCAGTCAGGAAACAAGAACTATAGGATTTTTATAACCAAGAGGAAGTCAATCCTAATCCTTCACTCACACTCAGTAAAGAGAGAAGGAATTCAGGGCAGGGTATCTTTCCAGGTACACTGATCTTTCCTCCCATCTACTCTCTCTGCTCCTTGTTCCACTGCTGCTAGACGCCCACACTCCTTTTATTTCATGGTTCTCATGCTGCTAGACATTCCTCATTCCTTGCTTTTAAACACTTTCTCACAGCAGCCTTTTGCTGTTGCTTTTCAGTTTTTCATTTATCTCCAGGTCCTTAACTCTGCTTTTCTGAGTAGTTTATTGGTAAAAGAGTTTTTCTTCTAAAACTGGAGCACAAAAATTTTTCCTGACTACGACCAATTTGGTCAATGTAAACAATACACAGGACTCGAGTCTCTTGAAACTCTACACTGTGGTGGGAGAAGGGAGGGGGAAAATTCCGTTTTTTCCCAATAGCATAGGAAACATAATATCCTCCTTCAGTAACCGCAGTAATGCTGCAAGCCTCTGTTGCAAGTGTAAATAAACACAATTTACAGAGTTACAGTAGGGGTATTACTGGGTAATATGGGTAAATATGATAACAAAATATTTCTATTGTATGTTTATATAACCCTGCAATATCCTTGGAAAAGTCCTTTGCCTGTATTATTTTTTTACATGCTCCAGTGGTGGCACACGCCCGGTAGTGGCACAATTTCCATGTGCTCCTTGTGTGCTCCACTCAGGACTTGCTGCCAGCATCCTCCTGCATCACCTAGCCCAGGGCATCAGCAACCAGGTTGTGGAAATCCTGCAGCTTCTCCCCTGTCTGCCACTACATCACCTCCTCGTGCTCCTACACACAGCTACAAGCACGGCTGAAATTACTCTTCCAGCAGGGTAACTTAAGAGCGCACTGGAAAAATAATTTAAATTCCCCTTCTGGCTCAGCGCCGTTAATGTGCCTTTGCTGGGCACTGTCCGAAGTGAGGATACCAGTGACTCGGCGTCGCTGCTGAAATCCTCTCCGGGCTGCTGGCAGTGCCCAGGTGCGGGGCAGGGCAGGAGGTGGCAGCAGAGCCCCTGCGGGAGCGGCGCCCGGCGCCTTCCTCCGCACCCTGCAGGCTTTGGTGCCTTTTGAATTTAAACCCGAGAGGGGACACAGCCTTAAAATACTCTGAAATCGCTCTCCCCTCAGTCACTGGCTCGTAAAGACACCGGCAGCCACTGCTGGAAGGATCCCAAGGCTCTTCTCTTCTGATTTTTTTTTTTTTTTCATCAGGAAAGAGAGGAGCTGTAGGAATGACAGAAGTGGCTCCTGTGAAAAGTCCTGGCACATGCTGGAGCTGTAGAGGGAATTGGACAAAAAGCAGCTCCTTGAACTCGGCAGCTGCCACCCTGCAGGTTTGTCACTGCAGCGGCAGTGTCAGCTCTGCAGGGACAGCTCCAGGGCACACCCTGAGCACGCAGGCAGCTTCCACATCACCCTGGTTTGGCTCCTTAATGGTGTTTTTGCTTATGAAAACAGGTCACTGTCCTGCTCTGGTAAAGAATCTCATTCCTCACTGTAATTGCCCAGCAGCTGATAAGGCCTGACACACAAATCCTGAGATTGGGAGAGTTCCTCTCTCTGGGATACATCCACTACCAGAGGAGGCGCATGAGACATTGTGGGTGCAGCTCTCACTCACATCTCAACTCACAAGGGGCTGTGTCCATATGTTTGTAGCTGGAAGATTGGAAAGATCTCTTGTCCAGTCCTCTACCTGCTTGGGTGTTGACTACTTGCTTGGAGAACTTGGAAAAACGAATCCTTTTATTCCCCAAGCACAAAAATGAAGACACAAATATGGAAGAATTACAAGGCCTCTCTTGCATGACAAGCTGTCTCCAAATTCCTGAATAATCATGTTTTTGGGACATTTGCTTTTCTCACCTCAGCTCTGGGAGCAGCTGATATAAGGCAAAGATATCCCAAAGGATGACGTTAGGAACTGAACCTTGCTGCAGTTAAATGAGAGCTTGTGCTGCTTTACACAGTGTTGTAGGCCTGTGCTGTGCATTAATAGCCAGAGATTTCTGTCATTAGTGAGAGCTCTTACAGAACTGGACTTGCAGCTGTGTTAAATGAATACTTTTGTATGGGATTTATTCTTACAGGTATAGAAATAAACTTTTCTGTCCTAGTCTGGAATGCCAGCCCTGCTTTGTGTTCCTGTACAAAAACCTCGCACGAAAGGTTCCCAAAATTGTTTACTGCTATGGTTGGCTTCTAATGAGGGAGATTTTTCAGGAGGAATTTGAAGAATTGTCATGCAATTACTGCATTTATCAGTCAGTTAGATTGGCCATTCTCATAGTTACAATACAGGGCAAAGAACTGGGACCAACTTAAGAAGAGAGGGAATGTATTTCAGAGTGGCTGGAAAGCTCTGAGTGCTAAAGAACAGTAGCTGAGCCTTGAGAACTCTTAGCTTTACCAAAGGTCAGACATTGATGTTAAAGATGAACGTTAATCTGAAAAGCTCTATAGAACTGTAAATCCCACCCTCTGAATCTCTGCTGATTTCCTCCAGACTTGTCAGGACTTTGATATTGAAGGCTGCTTCTTCTTTGGAAGAAACAAAACATTTCTGTGTTAGTCTTCAATCCTGACTTGGGTAAGGTAAGGTGAACGTCACTATTTATCCCTGCATGATGTAGGTAGATATTTTCTCTACAGAGCTGAACTTCTACAGGAAAATTGAAAACGAAAATTGGGATTTTGTTTCCAGGCCACTTAACTGATTTTTCATTTTGATTCCATTTTATGAGCCTACACACCCTCACACCCATGCACAGACACCATCTCTCTCTTTTTATCCAGCTATCACTGTCCAGCGTTGCAAGACACTGACCTTTGATTGCAGCTGAGGTCTGCTCTTCCTGGTTTACTGCCTTTATTGATGTGGCGTCACAGTCAACGTAAATTGTCTCTTCTTTTGAGAAGATCCAGAATCAGAGGGTTCATTCTGTCAAGCATCATTCCTGTGAATTGGTAAGAGTGCAGCTTGTGCATGACAGGCTCCAGAGGTTTCTGTAAAGTACAGATGAGGTGAATATTCCAGTTGAGATAGTGCCTCATAAATTCTTTTTTAACAAGTCTCCCCTTGGGAACTGCAACCCTATTTAGGCTTGTACAGTCTTGTCATCAAGTATGAGACTCTGAAATCTACAAAAAAATTAGCCTAAAACTAATACCTCAAAGTCATATGTGCAAAGTAATATAAAGTGAAGAGATGCAAACCTTGTAGAAATCAACCTATCATAATGTCAGGATAATTATCAATCCTTTCTGCAAGTCTTTAAGCAAGCACAGCTGGTTTTGTATTTTTTTTTAATTACTATTTTCAGTGATACTTTAATAACCTTACTTGTTGTTAAGTATCACATCAGTCACTGTTTAATTTATGAGGTTTAAAAAAGTCTTTTGTAATGGTATTTTAGGGGTTTCCAAATAAATGTAACAGCATGGTGCCTGGAATAAAAAAACAAACCTTATTCACACTCCCAGGTGAGAGTTACCTTTAACCATCAGATTGGGCAAAAGTGATGAATTCCTTTACTGAACGGGTGAATTGGGGGTCAAAACAATTAGCAGATAAGCTTTTATTTAAAGGGAGGTTTAAAGATTCTTGTGAAAGAGAAGATAAAGATTTTTCTGTCAGTTACTGCAGCCTATTTGAGAGCACTCCCATCATCAGGAACTGAGGCAGGGCAGTGTGTGCTTCCAGTTCTGCTCCTGTTAACACAAAAAGGGATTTCTTTCTTCACGTGGCCAGTCACCACAGGCCTGAGAGGGACTGAGTGTCACTGCAGCGTTGGGCTCCTGGAAACTGGGCAGAGTGAGACTGAAAAAACAAGAAACAGTAATGGCTGGAAACCTAGAGATAACCAAAGTACTGACAGAAACGCTTGTTTTCTATTGTCTTTCAGAAATATTCTTTAATAGTTAATTTTAAAAATTATGTTATAAAATATTATTTAACATTTAATATAGAAATAGTAAATATAAAATAAATTATCTATTAATAAAATAAAATTAAGTTTTAATAATTATTATAAAAATTTAATAAAGATTAATAAAAATGTAATATAGAAATATTAAATTATTTTAATTTTATAAAGTAATTTATAAAAATGCTTTTAATAAAAACCCCACAAACCTCATCTCGTAGGGAAACATCCACTGAGGGGTGTTTGTACGTGTACACTCCAATTTATGCTTCCTACCCGGGCAAGCGTTACTGAGAAAGGTACGAGGAGCAGAGCAGCAAAATCCTCTGGAGAAGCAGCATCAAAATTTCCCACAGCACATTGTAATGTGCTTTAAGTCATCTGATCGAGCTTGTTGCTTCTTAATGTAAGTGCTTTCTTTGCTTTAATTGCTTCTACAAATTGTCAAGATGTTAAATGTAATTTTTTAGCTTGGTTTCTACAAGTTACCTTGTCCAAAGGATTGTCCAAGAGGACTTTGCTTGCTGTCTTTCCTCCTTTCCTCATGAAAACCTCTTCTTGATTTATTCTGAAAAGCATTGCTAGGAAAGCTGAAAATACCTGCAAGACACTTTGCAAGAGAGTTTTAATTGTAATAAGGGCAACAATGTATTTAGAATTGAAAATTATCTCACACATTCAGGAGCCATGAAATCAAAACTTGGACAAACCTACCTAAAACCCACCTACCTAAAACCAGCCTAGAACATAAGTTCTAGTTTGCATGTTCTAATCCTCTTGAAAAAAGGGATTTAGTAGCCTAATAAGCTGTATTCCAGCTCAGTGATTTCAGAGTGACTTTTTTAGAAGAGCTGAACTATATTTAAGTGCTCTTAGGACCAGGTCACAAACTTCACTTCTTGTGTTTCTTCAAAGAGCTCGATCTATACTCAAGCTTTGGTTTCTAGAAGCTCTTTCCAGGCTTGCTTAGAATTATTATTATTTTCCCTGGATAAAACAGCTTGAGATTCACAGGATAATGTGCATGAAGATGAAAACACAATGCCTACTATATGTGCTTTAATTTCAATTTTTTGCTTACCAGCATGTCCCATCTGTTTTGTGTAGACATTCACAGTTCCTCGTGCACAGCTGCAGACTCTACAAGCTCTTCTTCCTGTTGAGTGACCCAGAACAAAGGACCTGTGGCCAGCCAGAACATGAACAAGAAATTACACTGATTTCACTGTTTAGTAAATAACTATTTCAAAATTATTTCAATTGCATCTGGATCTTTTTAGTCTTTTACCGTCACAGAGGAAAGCAATGTTATTCAAAATCACAGCTGAGCTGTCCATACAGAGTCACTCATCTGTGCCTCACAAATCAGGAACATGGCCCAAAAAGGCAGGAATCCTTCCACAGCTCCTCCTCTGTCTACACTTCCAAGCCTTTTCTCTTCCTCTAGGCTTTCTATTATTATAGAGATAGAAAATTAATCAGATTAACAGTAACTTCCTGGTTCTGGAACGATTCTTGAATTGTTTAGGGAGATACTCCTTGATGGCAAGAGCTAGGGCATAATCACATTGCATTTTATTTTATGTATGCTTCCAGCATTTGTAGTTTTGGAAAAGAGGTTGAAGTTTACGTGCAGAATAGTTGAAAAGTAGGGCAAATAAATCACTTATTTGAAATACTGGAATTCTAAAGCCATCTCAAGATTTTTCCAAGAACTTTCCAAAAATACAAGGCCTTAGGTGAAATATGGCCTTTGGAAAAATTATAGGGCTTTGTCAAAATGATTGCAAAGTCAACATATGATACAGAAAAATTACATTTGTTTCATCTCTTTCTGCTGCAAAAGGGCCTCTCTCAAATTTTTGCAGTAGCTGTGCTGCACACCTTGAAGCTCAGCTCTCGCCACAAGCATTGCATTGTAAACCTATCACTACCTTGGCTATCTATTCTAATTTTTATTATATCAGCAGTTCGTGATGCTAATTAAAAGTAAATTTATATATCTCACAGTACTTACATTTATTTTTTGATATGACAGTAATTCACCCTTTTGCATGAATTAAGTCTTGTCTGCCAGTGTTTTGCTTTTAAATTTTTTTTCTTCAGCTATTCAGTGAAACAGCCTTAAAGCAAGATCTTGAAATACTATCATGAGATTTCATACTACAGGCTGTAAAGATTATTTTCATAATTTAAATTATCAACACCCTTATCTATTTGTCAGTTGAAATACTACGAGCAATTCACTCGTAATTCCAACAAGAATAATGTTTTAAAAAAAGTGATGAAATGAGGGAAAGCTGTTTAATTTCACCTAGGTTCTTCACAAAATATTTAGCTTTTGCTGATTCTGACAGAAAATACAGCATCCTAAAAGCTGGCTCTGTTAAAGACTCGGGAATGAGTGGAGTTTGGTTCTTCTAATGCTGTGTGAAGTTTTTAAAAGACCTCAGGGTGTGGTGAGGAAAGTGTGGTGCTGCTCTTGCAGCAGAGGCCCTGAGGTCTCTTCCCTGGCATGGTGAGGTAGTTCTACAAGTTTGAGCAGCCAGATGCTTCTCTCAAGCTCATGTGAAGGGAAATGACACAAGAAGTAAAAAAAACCCAACCAACCAACCAACCAAACAAACAAACAAACAAAAAAAAACAACAAAAAAGCCAAAAAATACCAAAAAAAAACCAACCCAAAAACCAGGAAATGCTTTCCCACAATGTGCCCACGTATGTCAGTTTTGGAAGGTGAATTTTATGTCCACTTGCCCTGTTGTCTAAGATGACATGCTCTCCTTTCATAAGGAAATGATACTTACACTCTTTCATCCAGTTGTTTCATTCAAGCACTAAAGCACCAAAGCAGGAGCTGTGACTCCTAAGCATGATGAACAGGAAAGCAACACAGAGAAAAATCCTGTTGATGTAGCATAGGTGTGCTCTACATATGTTCAAAATTTAATATGGATGCATTTTCAGGTTGTCCCGTTGCTTGATGTCAAATTTTGCAGTCCAGAGCAGGCGCTCCTTTGGACAGATAATAGAATATCAGAGTAAAGGTGTTTGTGAACTAGTGCTGTTACAAATAATTCAGTTTATTAAAAGTTTGTTTCTATATGCAATTCATTACAAACAGCACTTCTTAAAAAGAAAACAGAATATTTAATTATAAACTAGTACCTCAGACCAGCTTAAGGCTACACACATCAATGCTCCAGTGAACAAACAGCTTGTGCATTGAACAGGCTTGCTGGTTTTCACCATTTTACACTTGAATTGTGCAGGAATTAGGATGAATACTAGACCATTTCAACATGGGAAGGGCCAGGAGAAGTACCAGAAACACTGCAGATACAGAGACAGAAAGAATGTGTGTGAATCAGCACCACCAATACCCAGCAGGAGAAATGGCCAGAACATCTGAAGTGACTCAGGAGATTTCACAGCAGATATTCAGTGAAACTATAGAGAGAATCCAAGATGTACCTACTTTGATCTCCTTCAAAAAGGTTTTCTTATAAGGTACTAAAAGGTTAATGACACTTTACAGCAGAAACAGAGTTCTCTGTGCAATGGGATTTGTCACTGGCATGCTCTTTGACAGCTTAAGTTGCAGTAAAGCAAAGTGTGAAACAATAGAATTCATCTATGTAAAAATGTCTTTACAGTGTTTCTATCTCAATTAAGATTATTGGATATTGTTATAGATTTGTGGACCAAAAAAGGCAAATTGCAAGCAAGCACCACTCAAGTTTTCTAATGAAAAACTTAATCTACTAATTCTAAAAGGCTGTATAAAACAAATGGTTCTTCTCACAACAATTAGGCCTCAATCTGTTTTGGAAAAGGAGAGTGAAGGGTCCAAAGGTGGGGTTTACTTTTCAGCCCATTGCGCTCTTATGTGCTGTAACTCCCATTGACCACAGAGAGGCTGACAAATTATGTGCTACTTCTGCTGGCTGCCTTCAAATTCCTGTTCAAAAATCAGTTTCACAAGCTTTTTATAAGATTTGTTGCAAGTTTGCAATAGTTGTATTAATATTCCAGCTCCATAGCATCCTTTTTGTTCCTTATACTTAGAATCTACAGAACATTTTTGCTATCAAAGTATAAAAAGGACTATTTTCATAATTCCATTTCGACTGATGCTGTATTCCTGTTATTACTCAGTATCCTGATTTTTTTAACACCTCCATCCCACATTATAAGTGATAAAACACTAGAATCTAAATCTTTCCTGACTTTCTTTGTCATTTAGTTCCATTTTAGTTATGCTTAAATACTTCTAACTCCCAATCAGAAACTAATTTTTTAACAGAAAGTCATCCTAATGTCAATGAGCTTTATATCAAACATATCAAGTTAAGAAAGCAATTAGAGAACTAATGGTTTTTCTCTATTTTTAAGTTAAATGTCAAGTAATTTTTAGCTGATTTAAAAATTCTAGTGTTGCACTTGCGCCATGGGTTCCTGTTTGTTCCAAGGAGCTGAAAACCCACGCTTTTAATGAAAAACACCCCACTGATTTCCCAACATCACATCCACAGACTTCACCCTGGAATAGACTTTGGACAAAGGCCTTATCTTTTGAGAAGTTCTGTTATAAATTATCTGTGGACATAATTCAGATGTTAAAGAGATTGCAGCTTGAGCAAGCTGACCTTGTTTGTTGGCAAAGCCTGAGCAGAGTTGCCTTCAAGAACCAAAGCAGGAGAGTTTCATGCTTCTGCCTCACTTCTTGCAGAGGACTGGAAAGTGGACTTTGGTTATAGAAATAGGTTGGCCAACATCCAGCTCATTCCTTCTGTTTTTTATGTGTTTGATGTACAATTTAAACACAACTTCCTCCCCTTTCTGAGAGGCTCAGTTGAACAATGTGTATATGCACATATTCCAAAACACTCCTCAGAACTATTTCCTAACAGCATCTGACACAGATGTGTGTCAGCCAGCAAGAAGATATCAGTAAACAAGCTTCCAACACTAATGAAAAAAGGTCAGGGCTCAACTCACACCTACCCAGAACAGCCACAAACTTCAGACACTGTTGATGTGCTTGTGTGGTGTGCTGTGAGTGCCATCCCTGCCTCACTCTGTCAGGGTCCTGAAAGTGTCCCTGGAAAGAAATTCTGCTTCAGGCTAGTACAGAGGACTGAGTAGTGAGAGCAGCAACAGCTCAGTCATCCTGCAGATGAGCTGGAAATAACTTCCAGTTCATTGAGGCCTCTTTGTCCAGCATCTTAAGGTTATTTCCTTTTAAAAGTGCTTTCCTTTTAAAATCTGGTGCTTTCTTTTTTTCTCCTCCTATTTCCCTCAGTCTGGTCAGTGCCTCAGACTGATTTTGACACAAAATTTGTTACAGACATTAGCTGATGGCCATGGATATTGTGCTGTATATCACAATACAGATGGTTTGGATGCTTCAGTGGAAGCTCTAATGACTAAACCATAGGTTTTGTTGCCTCTTGGGATTTTAAAGCTTAAACCCTTGTTTCCAAAATTACATGCAGCTAGAATTCCTGGTGACAGTTACAGCCCTGGGGGCAATTCAGTGCGCCAGGAAACCTCTAGTTGAAGAGATGGATATGTGACAAGCAAATCACTCCTTGCTCTGCAAATACAGTTTCATGCCAGTCACTTTAATACAATAGCATGTAGGTGGCGTTTGGTTTGCAAGGGTCTCATCACTAAGAAAAGAATTTTCTGTGTAGGTGCACAGCCTCCTATAAATACTGGAAACTGCAGAAAACATTTTGTTATCACTGCCTTCTGTTGGGTATACTACTGGGTATGCAAAAACAATCCTTTCCAGTTCAAATACATTATTCAGCCTGTGTCTTCTTCACCTTCTCGCAGCCAAGAAACGCCCTTTCAGCCTTTTGCAGCAATGAAAAATTAAAGTACTTCAGTAGTTTAAAATGTGGATTTTTCCAAGTGGTTATGTTGCAAAAGAGCCAAAGTGAACCATCTGGAGCCCAAACAATCCTTTTATTCTGTCTGCAAAGTGTCTGACACAATGGCTTGTCCACTGTGATGATTCTAGATTATTGCAGTAAAGTAAATGTTAGAATCAATGCAATTTCAGGAACAGTAGAGATTCACTTGTATAAAAGCAGCCGCAAAATCAGATTCTAATTCTGCCAAAAGTGCAGAGAGGACATCACATGCTGGGATTAACTGTCTTCTGAGTACTGAGCTATTACCGTGGATTTTGGAGCAGTTCTCTGACTGATGGGAGCCTTAGGACAAGTTATCTGCCTTACAAAAGACACTTGTAGCCCCCACAAAATATTGTGAGGGAAAAACTCATTCAAGAGACTAAATTCATCACCTGAAGGTTGACTTCAATGCTTAGCAACATAAACGAAATTCTTCTTGCCAGATTTCTCACATTTATATATTTCAACAACAGCATCAGAGCAATATCAAAGAGTATTCATCTTGGGATTGCAGCAATCATGAGATCAGAGCTTTTGCAGTTTGCCAACACATGCTTTGCCTTGTAGAACCTTGCTATTCAATTAGAAGGTGCCGTTTCAAACACTGAGAACCAGCCTGATGGTAACAGTGGTGTAACTATGGCTGAGTGCTCATATTGTCAGAACATGAGAGACCAGGCTTCACAATCATTGAAGTAATTAAAAAAATCCTTTGGTCAGCTGACAGCAGCAGTGTTGGATTAAAACCCAGCTCTAGCAGAGACAGGGCAGCTGAGAGGTGTTTTAAAACACTTTATTCCACTCTCAATCTCACAGATGGGTGAGACACAGAAGATGTTACATGCAACGCCATTCAATCAAGTTAAATTATTTCCTGGTTCCAATACATTATAAATGTTTTTCAGCCTATTAGCTTTTGCCACACAATGCTGCTAATATTTATAACATAAATCATTATTGTTTTACCCCACGTGGTCTTGCTACAATGCATCTTTCACAGTTCTAGTTCTCCAAAATATCTGCTCTGTTTGCAAGGCCATCTTTTGAAACTTGTTTCCAGTTCAATTTCTCTCTCAGCAATGTCTGTTCTGTTCCATGGCCAGCACACCTTATCTCAGAGTTTGCACACAGATGTACAGAACTATGTGAGCTTTCAGTCAGGCTTTGAGAATCCTCTACAAATCCATTTCCCACATCTACTAGGGTGGGTGAAGAAGACAGAAGTCTTGAAACAAGAGATGCTGTTGCATGTTTCAGACTCCAGCCTGGTTTCGAGGCCAAAGGCTCATTTGCAGTAGGAGCTGTGTGTGGCTGGATTCCAAATAGTTGCAGGTACTGCTGGATACAACTCTCTCACCCTTTCTCTGTACAGCAAAAGCACCATGTGACAATATTGAACCTGGGGTGTATCTTCTAAAGAAATGCTCTCATCCCTATGTCATCCACCTTTCCCTGACTCACTGGAGAACATATGGCCTCATTCCTGAACCCCTCTTTTCATTTTTCTCTGTATCAGAATGAAGTCAGAACCTTTAGGAAGAATGCTAAACAAAAACCAAGGGTCGTTTCTACTTTGATCGCATGTACTCTGGCCTTACACACAGCTACATTAAACTCGATTTCTGTCTGCTGAAAATATTTTCAAAGCACAGCCCATCTTTCAGAATGAAAGCAGTTGTCAGAAACTTGCTGTGCAGTTGCAGTGAAGCTCTTTGGGCACCCTTGGGTGGAGCTGGTGATGCTGCTGGGGTGGTGAGAGGCCTGAGACCCTCAGGATCCCCCTGAGGTATCCTGGCATGAAGGAACAAAGCATGCTTCATTTTAGTGCTCAGATGAACCACACAATTATCAAATTAACACTTCATTCACTTGGGTTTATTGAACCTAAGTCAGATCATCTTTTACAGCTCCACAGGACTCAAGCTACTGTGGCTTAAGAGTAAATTACGGAACCAGAGTTTAATGAAATTCTTTGTTGGCTAAGAAAATATAACCTGGTTTTGCTAGTTATAAGATTTGCAGGTTAAACAGTTTCATTAGTTCAGGGTACAAAGCTAGCATGTTTGTTGAGATAATTTAAGGATCCAGTGTGTAGAAAACAAAAAAAAATGTTTCTAGGGCAGTGAGGTGGCACTTTTATGCTTTTCTTTCCCTTTCTACATGAAACGATTGGATCCTTTACAGCAAACCTTAAAACTGATTAAAACCTAAAAATTGATTAAAAACTAAAAATACAGTGGATAGCAGAATCAAATGCAAAATTCTAAAGAAACTCACAAAAATTAGGAATGATAATAATCACCAGGAAACCTAAGATTGGTAAATACATTAAAAAATTGCATTTGGTACTCCTGCTTTTTACTAAGGTATGTATTTAGAAGACTGAATCAACAGGTTGAAAGCAGCAACAGTTGTAAAATTCTCTATAGCTAAAAAAACTGGTTTTAGTAACATATCTCAGTTCTACTGTGAAATTCATGTCCTTGTAGTGAAGACAGACTTAAAGAAGGCATCCTTTGTGTCCCTATCACACCAAATCACTTTCAGCTGCTGCTGGGGGCCTTGCTTAGCTGGAAATATTATAAATATATATACACATCCATACATATTTATATATAGTGTGCGTTAAAGATAATATTTAATATATTTATATAGATATATACAGTAAGATTGGAATATTACGATATTTGTAATATACTTGTATGTTGGAATATTACAGTATCTGTAATATACTTGTATGTTGGAATATTGTGATGCAACGTTTACCCCAAGATTTTCATTTATATTTAGACACCTCACTTTATTTGAGTCGCAAGTTTTGTTGTCAAGGCACAAAGGTAAACCTTTACACACACCCCAATATATTGGTTTATATTCTCTGGGTAGTGAGAAAGTAGAGAATCAATTTTCTAAAATATTTTGTTAATATTGAGGTATTTTTCGTTTTGTGCTTATTAAGCAGAGTGACAAGTGTTTCTAGAAATTTTGACATGGCAAACCACAGTTTACACATACTTTACAAAACTGACGTTACTCACTACTTCCCTGGTATTGTTGAAGAAGTGATTGTCACTGTCTAAAGGCCAGGAGATGTGTTCTCCCCATTTATTCTGTACACACCCTTTTCCTGAGCGTGATTTCTCCAAGGATTACTTTTCTCCTTGCAGTTATATAGTAGAAATCATTTAGACTTCACAATAAATGTTAATTATCATGATTCTGGGACAAACACCAGGAACAAACAGAGTAAATTCTCAGCTTGGAGCTGTGTTGTCATCAGCTGAAGTTCTGGTCTTGAATCAAGAGAGGGAAAGATATGGAAAAACAGGAAGTGACTTTATACAGATGTATTCAACTTTTCCAGTATTTACAAATCAGAAAATATTCCCTTAGTGTGTTTAAACCAATGAATATTAGTTATTTAAATAATTTAAATCTGCAAACTCCAGCAATGGAATGGTGGGCTGGAGTGCCAGTCCTTGTGCCTATAAACCCCTGGGACTCTTCACTTTCCTTCCCTTCATGGCTGAGTCAGTGTCACACTCCATGAGAGAAACTTAATCCTCTTCTTCCCACTGTGCAGCCCAGAAAGACTTTTAGCTACAAATTTTTTAAAGTTATCAAAAATGTTGACTTAGCAAAGATTTTATCAGCTTTGCCTTAATTGCTAGAAGGGAATAACCAGTGATAAAAATCATCTGCCTTATTAATGTATAAATAAATTATGATAGCAGTCTTTCTGTCTCTGGGAGGTTGGCTGAAAAATGGCTTGTCATGGTTGGGTGGCATTTACTTTTCTATCTGTCAATATTTGGAGGATTTTATTACCTTGCAGTGCCAAGTTTAAAATGGCTAATGGAAATACTAAAATGGAATTAATCTAACCAAATAAAACTGGTTCTCCATGTGTTACTCCCTTGACAGTAACTTAATGTGCTTTCTGAAACAAAGCTATGGTGGAAAAATGGGTTATATTTAAATTTATGTGTTGTTCATTTACTTTCTCTCAGAAACTTTCCAGCAGTGGCGAGCCATGGTGCTTTTTGACCACTATACCTCAAATATTTATATAGGACAGAAGGTTAGAAGTGGCCAGAGGGTTTCCAGATCCACTTACCAAATGTTCTACTTTTGGATAACACAAATAAAACAGTGGCAGCCCATTACCCTGCTCAGTGACAGCACTGCAGTGCCGTGGGTCAGTCCCACACAGCTTGGCCAGGCTAGCAGGGGTGGCCTGACATGAAAATCACACACTCCTTAGCTGGAACTGCAGTGCTTAACTAAACTCCAGGTGTCAGCTGAAGACCTGTGCCAAAAAAGAACCCTCTTGCCCAGTCAGCTTTGCTGCCTGCAGTGACAGAACTGTTTTGTCATCTGTGGCAGGATGCAGGCTGCATTTTCTGAGGGGCACTCCATCATAACTACAATAGTTGCTGTTCAGAGGCATCAATAACAAGAATATTTCTAGTCCATTCATGAATGAATCATAGAATAAGATAATTAATCTCCCTTTATACTTCTCATTGTGCCGTTTTTAAACTTTATACACTGACTCCTATCTTTTTCAGAAGAGTTTAATGAATTACTTTCAATAAAGAGATGCACACTTCCACTTTGGAAAGCAGGAAACAGAAGGCTCAAGAAATGAAAAAGAACTCTGAAAGCAGCACAAGCATTAAATTCTGAAAGAGAGTTGAACTGAAGAACCAGCAAGGCACCAGAAGTTGAGAAACACAAAAGATGATCTCATTGTCAAAGCAGCAACCACTCCAGCCAAGATCTGGGAGCTGTGGGAGGTAGGCAGAGATGCCTCAGGTATCTGCAGGAGAGCTCCTGTTCCATGCACACATAGAGGTGCAGCTGCAGTGGAGCACAGAGTCCTTAGCAGCAAAGCTCTCTTGCACAGGTTTAATTAGTGTCCAAGGCAGAGAAAAGACACACCAATAAAGCACACAAAACTTGGGAATGACAACCCATCATCCAGAAAGACAACAACCTTTCTATTTTAGGCGCTGAAAACGCATCAGATGTTTCATAACTACACTGAGAGAAAAGGGAATGGGAAGAAACTATGGCACAAACGTTGTTTTGAGTTCACCCACCTTCCTCTTGGTTTGCATTGGCCACACGTTTAATTACAATTCCCTGACATTTATTTCCTGCCTACAGATTCCACGTTGGACAAGTGGCAGCTTTGTCATTAAGCTCAGCTCACACTAAGTCCTAGTACAAACACAACACAAGTATGTGACTTTTTGGCACCTTGGAAAGATTCATGGCAATTCCTCCTTTCCTTCCAAGAGTCTCATTCACCTCTTCATTTCAATCCTTTAAGATGTCACTATCAGCATGTCCAGGTCTTACCTATCCCTGCAAGGAGCCTCTGGCAACTATGCAGGTACATCGTGAGTCCACAAGAGATAGATGCAGTCCACTTATTTCTAATTTCCTACAGAGTATCACCCATGACATCCAAATTATCCAAAAGGAATGCAGCTGAGACTGAAAGGCAGAGTTTCTGTGAGCCATGCCCCACCTTCTGGCTTCTTACCAGCTTCTTTTCTCAAATGCCTCAACTTGTCCAAGGTCCTTTATCACTCACTGGTAAACTGCCATGAAGATAAATTGTCACTTTTTCTCTTATTTTCTATCTACAGAGCCATGCTGTCTTCTTCCACCATCATCTTCAATGGAACTTTTTCTGCTCTTCCCTTAAAATTTTCTCTGAGCACCGGAGCCCAGCTGACAGAAACACTGGAGGGATTCAAGCAGCCTGTCTCATTCCAGAGGAGATGGAACAGGGAGGCTGGAGGTGACTCACTATGAGACAGCACAACGTTTTGTTTCTTGGGACAGTCGTGGTGCCCGTGCACTACCTCACGTCAGAATAAGGCAAAGTCAGTTAGCTCAGTTATGGCTCCAGAGAATGAAACAATCCTGAACCATTTGCATTTCAAATTGTAGCAGTGGTGAGGACTACAGCCCAAGACAGCAATTTAACTGTGGTAAAAAATCATGGATGCAAGAAGTCAAGATTTTTACCCATAAACAGAAGCCTTGAAACTTTTAATGCCAATTCACAGTTGGTAAGGGTAATAAGATAACACAGTCCTCAACCTAACTCCATAATTGCTTGCAAAAATATGTAAATCATGGACCAAATGGTTGTTTTAGCAATAAATGTTCTTCTGACCAAGTCTCATTGGCAACAACGGAGCATCAGTTGGGTAATCTGCCAGGAGTGGGCTTAGTAATGCTAGATCAGTCTTGATCTCCATCCCAACTTCTTTTAGACCTGGACTTGATATGCAAAACATCCCATCTGCTCTGTCCCATGTAAAAATCAACATTCAAGACCACAAAACCACAACTGCTCAGAAGTTTTACAAATTCACTTGACCTCCGAATTAAATGCAAGAATTAGTTCTGGGTTTTGTCCTTCTTCCTTGAGCATTTCCCTGCAGCATCAGCTCCTCCTGTCACTCAGCTTTCAAAGATATTTGGTTGTTAGTGTACATGCAGAAACACTTTCTCTAAGACACATCTGTAACTAAGATTACCTCTACAGTTATGGATGTAGCTTTAAGGTTAAAGTCGTGAATCCTGACACTTACCTCAAGGACATTGGACAGATACATTGCCAAAAATGTCATGGCATATAATGTTATGCAACTCACAATTAAATGGTATAAAGATCTTGTCATGGCAAGAAACATAAAGATCTCTAACAAGTTAACACTGAGCCATGCCTTTTCCAGTCTGCAGTTACAAAATAAAGAAGTTACAGGAGTTTTGAGCCTACAGAAAAAATTTATACACAGGGTGCGACCTTGTGTTCCAAAATGATTTTTCCACAAACTGATGAAAAACATGTTGACAGCAACTATTTGTAATCCATCAGTAAATCAATTTTCTCCTGTAGACTCCTGGGTTGTAATGAACTTGTTCATATCTGAGTGCTCTGATCTTACAGATTGAAACATGAATCTTGTTGTTGTGGTATGGTTTAGGTTCAGGGAAGTATAGTTTTGTGGGAACTAGCTTTATCCATATTAAAAATAAAAAAAAAAAAGGAGAAAAAAGATTTGAGTCCCTGCTCAGAACTGGAGTTTGCTATCTATTAGGTTGTGGTTGAAGCAGCTCTTAAATCTGGGGGTTTTACATAGACTCTTCAAATCATAAAAATGCTACCACTATTTCTTTTAAATATGTTCTATGGAGGAGGTTTTAATTTTGATGGGACAACATCACCACGGCTGAATTTGTTTAGCTGAACGTATTGCACTGAACTGTAGACCTTTAAATTGATTTCTCTTCCTTTAATAAAGTTCTCTGATGTTAAAATGAGTTTATTACATTTATGTATTTGTTGGCCAGGTAAGATCAATATTAAAGGTAGAACCTGTAAAAGTTGGTGAGTTTGCTCCCGGAATTTAAAAGATTAGCTGCACATGAAAGTCCATACTGCTGCTTATGGGGTGGCCTGTGGTCCATGCATTCCCTCTTCTTGCAGGAACTGTTCCAAGGATTTCTGGGATACACAGGTACCACAAAGGTGATTTAACGGTGTTCATATTTCCAGGGGGTTTGACTCTCTGCAGCTTGTAGCCTGCAACATTTCCTAATTTGTCATTTTAAACTCCAAGCCTCACTCCCTCCCATCAGCATGGAGGAGAGGTGCTGACAGCAGCTCACTGTCATTCCCATGTGCTTTTCCCATCCCCACAAGTGCTGCATATGGGGTTCCATTATCAACTCATCCTTATTCTTCTTGTTGCTTTGCTGCCGAACTCAGAATCTCATCACTGACACTGATGAGGGATCTCCTTGTTTGCCCAGAATTTCCCTGACAGGCCTGAGGCTGCTGTTCCTGACAGACTGAGGCAGGGAAACTGGCCCATGCCCTTGGGAATTCCTCAAATGTTATTCTGCTTACGGACTTGCAAGCGATTCCATTGTGTGCTGTTCTCTTTTCTTACTGCTGTGCCACAATTTTTTTATTTTTTAACTTCTGGAGAGCTATCACCCCAGCCAAGGAAATGGCAGGTGAACTTCACCACCCAGCGATCCAAAAATTTTGTTGGGTTGGAAGGGATGTGAGGAAGCAATGAGCAGAGGGCCAAGAGAAGGACAAGAGGAAAATAAGTGGGGTTCTGTGGCAATCTGTTTCAGGCTGATGCAGCCCCTGAACCAGAGAATATCTGAATCAGAAAGAGATTTCTGTTCCAGGCACCTGAAACAGGACCCTCTGTGGTAAAAATCTCCACAAACTCTTAAGAAACTGAGCAATGACTGAAGACAAACAGTTGCCAAGGGATGTTTGCCTTACAAAACAATTTCCAGAAGTAGCTGAAAATGCTCTTCTGATGATATTTTATACTGGTATTCCATTTTTATACTCTAGAGCAGATAAAAAATGTGATAAAAACCAGCTCCTGGATTAGGGTACCTCAAGAAAGGCTTAGTCTGACAAAATGGTGTTCCCTAAAATGCAGGTCTACAGTAACTGAGGCTGGGACATGACTACAGCAATTGTTTTCTTCTAAAGTTGCTCTTTTGCATCAATTCCTTAAGCTATCACT
Organism: Bombycilla garrulus; assembly: GCA_013400315.1. Taxonomy (NCBI): domain Eukaryota; kingdom Metazoa; phylum Chordata; class Aves; order Passeriformes; family Bombycillidae; genus Bombycilla; species Bombycilla garrulus. The sequence continues at coordinate 276,479 of VXBU01009284.1, read as the reverse complement.
TTTACCTTAGACAAGTGATTTCCTACAAGCAAAAATGTTGCGGTTTCACACATGAACATGGTTAAAACCAGAAAGGCTGCCAGGGCCTCTGAGAGAAGCACAGACAGTGAAAAAGGGCACTGAGGAACGCTGTGGTTCACCTGTGCTTCTTCCAGGCCTACGCAGTTGCAAAGCTGCAACACCTAATTTGCACCAACAAATATTGCAATGCTTAAACTAGTGGAAGCCATTCGATTTTCCTGATTTAAATATACAGGAGTTCATAAAGGACTAGGAAGTAAGTCTGCCTCATTGTAACATTCATCTGATCTTTCCAATACTCTCATTCACACTCAGTTCAGAAAGTGGCATTGCAGACATTATATCATTACATTTGCATGTCTAACAAATGTTACTTTGATGTGAATTATCAAAATCTGTCACTTTTGATAAAGATACTCTAAATCTTCTATGTGCTTAGTCAGTTCTTCAGTTCATCACTAAGTGGGGTACTAAGAGATCTGGAATGTTCCACAGTGAAGATCAATTCTGAGACATAAATTATGTAAAATTGAAAGTGAAAAAAAGCAAATTTAGCATGAGAATGAGCTGTCCTACATGCCCAAAGTTTATTGCCAGGAGCTTTTTCTAAAAGGCAGCCCAAATACCTGGAGAATCGCATATACTGTTAAATACTCAGCCATCTTGCTTTGTTTACACACTTCAGATGTTGCTGTTGAACTCTCCTCTAGGCATGAAAGATGTTGAAATTTTACCAAAGGCAAAAGCAATATGTGTGCAGTTTGTAAAAATGATTTAATTACTGCGCAGTTGGTTGGCAAGAGGGATGCTGAGAGCCACACAACTCAGTTGCAATCAGTGGTGTGCATATGCAAGATTACATTTTAAGGAAAGGAAAATAAAAAGTGGTTGTTGCAAACACAAGACATGAAAAATGACCAGAGCACTGAAAGCTGAGACCAGGATTTCTGAAGATATTTAGGCAATAAATTGGTCATATGTAGCCAAGATCAACTTTCTACCAAGTTCTAAATTACTGTATTTTGTTTCATTACTTTTTAAATGTCCTAAGTCTTGTAGTAAAATAACTTATTAGTTTTGTTTGCTTTTCCCTCTTCCTTTACATTGAGAAACAAATTTCAGATTTTCTGATTTACAGTAAATAGTGGGTAGGAGAATCATCGTGAGGATTTTATTGCTGCAAAACTGGCACATCATATTTGGGAAGGTATTTGCTCATCTCGTCAGCTGTCTTGTGTACTAATTAAACTGACGGATTATTAGACAGGGAGAAATCTTCAAAGCTGTTTTTGGAATGCTGGAGGCACTTTGCAGAATCAAAAATGCAAACAGCTTGATGGTTAACAGGAAATAATTAAATGCACAAGTGATGTTACAGCACTGCCTGTGGGTTATTCCAAAGCCTCTTCCCTCTCCCACCCCACAACAGGTCTGTTAATGGCACACACTGAGTAACCCTTGAACCTTTAATATGCTGCTGCCTTCTTCTTTGGAGAAGCTTATTCTTTATTCACATTTTTATTTGCTTTGTGTATTTTACTCTGTGTGCAGTGTGACACGACGCCCCAGCTGAGCATTGCCCTCAGAGTCACCTGCCAAGACACCCCTGCCATGTGCACTTAAACAACAATTATACTCTGCAATATTGCATTTTAAAAAAGCCCTGGAAAGGCCTGATTAGACCTGAAAAGAGAAATCCTACCCAGCATGTTATTTCTATCCAGGCAAGTGTACAAACAGGCTGATCCCATGACAATAAAACCTCTGAAAATATTGAGTAATATCAGAGCTTAACTGAAGTGTGTCTGAGACAGTAAGTACCTGCAGATTCTGGCAAGATATGATTAATTAAACAACGTAATCTTCGTCTGTTCATCAAATTTGTACTTAAGGGTTACCCATTCAGTACAGGTGCAATAAAATCACCTTCACATTTACAGCTTCCCACTGGAAAAATAGGAAAATTTGAGAAACAGAGAAACCAGGAAAATTTGCTAAACTGTGGTTCTGCTATCACTTCTTCTCAGAGCAGAACCAAATGACACAAGTTTATCTGCTGGCAGGCATGTAGAGACCAGAAGCTCTAATGGTGTGAGAAATTATGTGCAAGGAGGCTGACTACTGGTTCAGATGGATCAACTTCATGTTTTCAGCTCAGAACAAAGCAGAATTTTAGTTAGCGCTGGCAGTTGAGTTGGAGCTGTTTATTCTCCAGAATGAATCTGAGCCAAGTATTTGATAGTATTCAGCAGCTTACTCTGATTTTTCCAGCCTTGTTTATGAATAATGGCAGGCCTCCAGTTTTTATGAATTAAAAAAAAAAATTACATAAAAGTGGCTAAATTGGATTCTATCTGCCATTTGGTGGAAATACAAAGATGATGTGAATGCTAATAATGGATTTTAAGTTTGACATGTTGGGCCTTGTTAGCAAATTCCACCCATCTGAAATATTCCTCTTAATCACATCACCAGCATGCAGAACTTCCATGTAAACCATCACTCTTTCAGGAACTTGCCATATTTCAGAGGAAATTTTGGCAGAAGAATAAGTACTGCAGGGTGGGTTTTATCACTGCTGTGGTCCCTGCGAAGAGTAAAGCTTACTGAAAGCTGTTCCTTCTGTTAAGATGTTAGGTCACAACTTGCTCTTTTTAATGTCAAAACAAGAGTAAAATGTAAGAAAATGTATACCCAAACGTCTACCCAAAAATTAAACCATAATTTAGTACATTTCTGAATTTTCCTCTACAGGTGTGTTGTGTCACTTGGGGTTCCTAAGCCTACAATTCCTTAGCCTATCCATTTGACTGATATTCCATGGGAGTTTCAGCATCCCCAGCTTCAGGATCCTTCTTTTTCCCAAGAGAGTGACTGTGGAAATGGAGAATTGTGTTACTTCCATTGTCTAGCATCACTTCTTCAAGTGGATTGGGACTTCCCATCTGTGGGCTGATTTTTCTTGTTGCTCGCCTCTAATTCCCTCAGATATGCCCCAAAACATATTTTGTGCTATTAAAGTGGCCTCCAGAATGAGAAACACTTAGCTCCAAGAAAATTCAAAGCAGAGTTTCTCACAGAAATCACTGTGAGGCAGACATTTGCTGTTGCTCTCTCTGTAAACAACCAGGCCTTTGACCTCTATTCCATTCATTAATAACAAGAGTGGTCAAATTCACAGGAGCCTGTGTGCTCCTCCTGAATTCCACATTGGTCCACGATAATTCCAGTTCTCTAAGCACATGTGATGAAGCTCTTGGATTCCTTGTCTCACTAATACTGATTTTACTCATGAGGAAATGCCAGCATCTGGCCAAACCAGACAACAGTATTATATGAAATTCCCTTTCCACAGCGCAGGGGCAGTAAGTACTGAGGAGGGAAGGAAACCCTAAAAAAAATTGCTGCTTGCTGATGTCTGAGCAGCTTTAGTTACTGTGCAGGCCTTGCTACCAAAAAGTTAGAGGTCTGCCTGGGTGCTTTACCTGAGAAAAAGCAAACTGAGTATCTCAGAGCAAAAACCAGTGTGATTACACCGGCAGGGCCCTCAGAGGAGACAGAATGTGTCTGGCAGAATCAGTACTTTGACTGTGCAGTTAAATTGTGATTTAAGGACAGGTCTGACTGTGAAAATTTACCACTGGAAGGGGAAAGGTAGACCACTGCTCTAGTGCTGTGGTACTGGGTTCTGTTAAATTCTCCTCATTTGAGTGGCAGTGCACTGCCTGATGAGACTGTGCAAGATAAAATCTGATTTCCAGCCCAAAAACATTTGGCTGGATGCAGAGTGGCGCTGACGTGTTTGCTCTGAAGCAAGTGGCATCTATAACATGCTGAAGAACGGTGCTGAACAAGGGATTAAGAAAAACCTTGCATTGCTATCGTTACCTTTCTTATTAGGAAATGAAATTACACATCAAATGAAAAGAATCAGTGTAGGACAGCACTGACATGGGTACTGATTATGGAAGCAGGCCCAAGAAGGTATCTTCCTTCATCCTCAGGCTTCAAAAGCCATTTTGCAGTTCACAAATGCTGCTGGTGTTTGGCACTTCCCCTGATCAGACACAAAATAAATGACAGGCCAAAGAAGAGCAGCACAAAAAGACCAGTACTGTTTGTGGTCAGAAAAGTATTTAATGTTAATCATCAACATTGTTCTTCCCTCCCCCAATTTGTAAGAAACAAAACTCTTTATGGAACATCTTGTTTCTTTAGGCCACTAGCATTAGAAAAAAATTGGATTTTTAATTAAAGGCCTCCCTTATGTTCTCTGAAGTTAACCAAGAAAACAAGTTCAGGCCATTTTCTCAAGCACCTAGGCTGTAGAAGCTGCTAGAAGAGAAGCTGTCAGCAAAAAGTAATATGCAGTATCCTTCAGACTCCATCAGACAAACAAATGCTTTTTCTAACCCTGTTATTTAAGAAATTCCTATATTAGATACACATTAAGGCACTGATGCCTGTGACAGAACACAAAGGTGCCCCTTCTGCTTAAATAGTAAATTAAATTTAAGCAGTATTAACATAATAAATTGAAAAAGACAGAGACCAATTGTTTAATACACAGCAGAGAGGACTAAATAAAAGACTCTGTCAATTATGGGGTATTATTATGAAAAGTGCTGTTCTTCTGAGCTGTTTTTCTCCCTTGATGAGAATTGTGGAGTGTTTAACAAGTCCTTTGCCCTACAAGGGAAAGTACAAGCAATGTGCATCTAAGAAACCCCATCAATACTCAAGAAATTGCCTCAATTTTTAAATATTTGGGTTCTAAATCAGGAAAAAGAGAACCCATAAACCCACAGCAGTGCTTCATTACCCTTATGTCTTAACATTTTTGTAGATTACTTTGGACTGACTGCAAGACGAGAACATGCAGTCAAGCAGGTGCTGGCAAATGGTGGCACAAAACACCAAAGCTTTGATTACTGATGCCAAATTCTTCCTCCTTCTCTGTGGCACCTGAGGCTTTGGGAAGGTACCCAACTCCTAATTCCTTCTCTTCACTGTTCTCCTTCACCAAAGCTTCCTGAAGAACATTTTCCCTTTTTTTTATTTTTTTTTTAACAAGGCCTAGTACCAAGAAAGTCAATATCCGACTAGAAATTTGAATTAAAGTTTAATTTATTTCTTTCTGATAGGTTTTACTTATCAGTATTCTTGTTTCAGCAGCTTCTACAGTTTATGGCAGCATACACTTTTCAGCACTGTAATAAACCACTGTTCATGGTTTATTAGAGAATATGGAGTTAAGGATTAGCTGGCAAATGTTACTGCTTGTCCCAGACATCCTTCAGTGCCCCATGACAGTTTGGTATAATCTTTCCTCTCCCGTCTGTCTGATTTTCATGGCGATTTTTGATTTTAATTCACATGGGAGTCACTTTTTATTATATTCTGGCATTTATAGATAAGAAAATAGGGCACTTTTCATAGTTGTTTTTTTTTTTTTGTAACCCATTTTGGACACTTGCTGACCTGAAATCCTCTTGTGCTGGGCTAAACTGATGTGTCATGATTCAGTGATCAATGAAGCAGCGATCAATGTCACAGTTCTGCTTTTTCCTCCAGCTCCAGCCCTCCACAAGTGTGTGCATTCACTGACATGAGGAGGAGCAGGGTTGGTTTGCTTAGGACATATGAAAATTCCTGTAGAATCATAGAATATCCCAGGCTGGAAGAAACCCACAAGGATAATTTCATCCAGTTCCTGCCCTGGCATGGGACAAGCCCCAGAACCACACCATGTGCCTGAGAACATTGTTCAAGTGCTCCTTGAACTCTGGAAATTGTTTGCAAATTGCTTTAGCATCTGCCTCCATGAGTGATTTGTTTTTCATTGGTTTTGATTGCACAACAAGCAACCTGGACAATTTTACAGGGTTCTTCTACTCACCCGGATTTTAATGTGATTTTTTAGAGCACAGGAAGCCCCAGGTGAGCTGCACTGAAAGGAAGGGAAAACTGAATTGAAACACCTTTCAATAGCTCTTGGTCAATCCAGGTATTGTGAATGAAGATTCACTCACTTCCACTAACCTGTGCAATACTTCTTGTCTAGGTTACTAAAAGTTTTATTTAAATTTTATACAAAATGCGACACTCTTTTTCTGAAAGTAGGAGGAAAAGCTGAAGGCAATGCTAAAGTATTTTCTCTAGAAGATTCTCTGGCCATCCTAAACCTCTGGTTACTGAAACTCCTGCTCCTCTTGCTGAGCTCATGGCTCCAATTCTTTACCACCCTCAAACCTTTTGAGGGGAACCTCACCGAGGATGTTCTGATATTTGCCTTTCTGTCTATTCATTCAGAAAGTACAGAACAGACATTTATCTGCCCAAACTTCCAGGCTCCTCCTTTGAACTCCTCTGAACTGTCCTCTTTGTTCTTATAGGTCCCCAAATTAGTTCAGCCTCTAAAGCAGTACAAGAAACCATGGACCAAAAAAATGCAGCTACATTTACTTGACAGCCATGCCTAATTTACTGAGAATTTTTTAAAAACCCTCTGCTTTTAAGACATATACATTGAAATATCCTTAGAGTGTTTATTTTTTGTTTTTAATAATATTTTGGGTTAAGTTTTTGCAGTATGAAGTTGTGGGCTTTTGAAGAAGCAGAAGGGTTTGGTAGATGTGGTTCATCTGTGATTCAGTTCTGTTGAGTATCCTGACTTTGTTTCTCAAAACATATTTGGAAAGGCATGAAAATGAAGTTTTTATTAAACCATCAGCCATATTTTTGTACTTGCTGCTCCTCATAAGAAATACAAAAATGAAAATAGTTCTAAATTGAAAGGTTAATTGCTTTGCCATAAAACAATATCTGTAATTCAGGTGCTGGAACCATCACAATGGGGTCTCTAAATCAGAAATATCCTGGATCAAAATATCATTCACCATGTGCAAGATGCACTGGATTACTGCTAAATATAGGTACAGCTGCAGAATAAATATAAGGGGAAAATGAGATTTAAAAACATTTTTTTTCTTTTAGCTGATATTTTAGTCTAAATTCGACCTATATTTCTACATGTTTGCCAAAAGGACTTGATTTACTAAAATTCGGTATTGTTAATTAGTTATAAGAGAACAGAGCAGGCTACTCAAAGCATTTAAACTTTGATTTTTTTTTTTTTAAATATTGAATAAGGGCAACTTGTGATATTTTCTGTGTTTTTACAGTATATGTTAGAGAGGCCTTTGTGGACTGCAATAATCCTTTTTTCTATTAACTATGTACCTTCAAAGTTCACTCTGGCATTTCTCATATGCTTGGCAATATAGGGTCAGGGAAAGAGGCACAAACTTCATTGAGAGGTATGAAAACTGCATGAATTCTCATTCAAAGCAGGGGCTGCAGATATTCAATTCCTAGAGCATCCATCCAGGGTGACAGGGCTATCTTAAAGGAATATGGTTTTTCAGTAACAGTATGGCCTCCACAAACCCATTTTCCTGTGTTTCTACAACTGACATGCACTCTGCAACAGTCTGATTTGATGCCTTAAGTTTTAGCTTTTATATTTTTTCAGACTCTGTGCTGCTTCATGTGTAGTTCTGGGTTTCATATGAAGGGTTGGTGAGCTCTCTTCACAGGATAAATAGACAAAACAATTCCTTTCTAGCTGGGGACCAAGGTCAAATTTTAGGCCCAGGAGTGTAAACAACGGTGAAGAAGAGAGAAAGAACAAAGAGGATGGAGTTTCTGTACTGGTTTGAAAGCAAAACCAGTGAGACTCCAAGTCAGAAATACGATTTAATAGGAAAAATTAAAACATATGCAAGTAATATAAAAGAAACAAAAACACTGACAGAGTCAGAATCCAACCTGATACCCTGCTGGTCAGGGTGGTGGTAGCAGTCCAGATGAGGTGGTCTTGCTGAAGT
>VXBU01009284.1:254093-268372 GCA_013400315.1 Bombycilla garrulus | reverse complement strand
TCCTGCACTGCCCAAGCTGGATCCTTTCAATAAATACCTTTTTATTCTTTTATTCTACCTAGTCTCTGTTTGCAAGTCAGCCTTTCTAGGCAATAGATTCACCCTCACTGTGCATTCAGTGAGCATTAACCTTCTGCCTAACCTGACAGAAAAATTTCCTTGCCTGCTGCTTTAGTGAATTAACCCCCAAAAGCATCAGCCTGCAGCTCAAACATTAATTATGTAACTGCAATTAGAGTACTGACAGGTCTAGTGCTCTTCTCTGTAAAGCAGAGAAGATATGAACCACAGCATTTTCAGTTTCCAGGTGACACAGTAGGGATTCCTGTGTTATGTAAAAGACACTTAAAATTATTTTGCTCCAACATTTGCACTGAAGAGCTATTACTTTCCTTGTAAAATTGAACTGGACTTTAAACAGCACAAATGAAGTTTTCTTGCTATTTTTCCCCTGGTCTCCTCAGTCATTATCATTGAACTATTTTAAAAATGGGGTTGTGCTACTTTCCAGACCAAGCTGCTACTATGTTTTTCTAGTATTTAAATACTTTACTATCCTTTTCCAGGAAGGCAACAGAGCTGCTTTGTCCTGGGGCAGGCTCTGAACTGAAGGGGATGTTCCCACTCTTTTTTCCCAGAGCTTGCAGCTAGAAGGGATATCTCCTTTATAGTCCTGAGACTGCTGAACTCCTGTCCAGCAGCCAGTCAAAGTGGGTATGTCAGAAATCTGAAAATTACACACATTCCCCTCTCCTAAGTCAGCAGTGGAAGTGGGGGCAAAAGTAGGGCCCTTCACTCTTGGTCACTGTAAGGACACAGAGGGATTAAAGCTCCCAGCACAGCAGCAGGGAACCGAAATGCTGTTCTCTACACAACTGGGAGCTTGCTGTGAGTGGGAGAGGTGGAATTCTGTAAATCAGCTGAAAGCAAAGGCTGAGCTGCTGCTCCTTTGCAGCCATTTCTGGTGAGGCTGGCCTCCATCATGACTGCAAAAGGGGTGGGAGGCAGAAATGGCAGAGAAGTTGGATCCAAATAATGAAACTTTGGCAAAGGACTTGGAAATAAGAGGTTACAAAGACCATAAGAGCTTTCTCAGGCTTAGAGCTAGAGGTCCCACAATGTGTTCCTGTCTTCCAGAAGGTTTTTATTCTGTATAAAAGAATATCACCGTGCCTCATAGAAATAGCTCAGTACATTCTCCAAAAGCCAGGAGTTTCAGTTCTCCATTTGGCATCACACTGACATTTCAAGGCCAACTTCCCTTGCAGGAATCCAGTCTGACACAGTGAGTAGCCTTCTCATGCAGTTTCTGAGAGTATTACTATTTTAAGTTGAAATATTTAATCAAGCTGAAAATATGCATGTGGAACAGGTATTTTAAAACCCAATTGAATTGTCAGTGGTTTGCAACCTGTGGAGCTACACACTTCACTACCAAAAAGTGGGAAGATTCTCAGTTTCCCATCAAACAGCACACTGCACTCAGCCTGCAAGGAATGAGAAACTGAGCTTTTCAAAAGTAATCTAAAATAGTTCCCCTCACAAGGGCAAGTGGAGTCATTAATATTTCTAGTCCTTACATTAATATACTTTTCTTCCTGTAAGCCTGGGACAGATGGATGTAAATGTTCATTCTGGATGATCTCAGCCATCCTACTGAGGCAGGGTAAGTTATATCATCTCAGGCTCCAACCTACATCAGCTGTAGCATTGCAAACACAGAGGCACAAATGAGCTGAAGAAGTGCTCTAAAATGTCTGCATACCCATTTCATGTGGTGAACCTAAGACAAGTTTAATTCAGGATGTTTTTCAACTTGTTCTCAAGTCCTCTAACTTATCTCAAATTATTAGCGAGCTACTTACACTGGACACAAACACTGGAAGCTTGCATAAAGGTGCTGCTTTAAAAGTACGGAGCCTTGAAGTATTAAGTTTTCTTTGTGGGGTCACATCCTTTAAATTTAATGGTGTGGTTAAAACATTCTCAGCAAAGACCAGCTGTAACTTCCATAAAATGCTCTCTAGACAGACTTGGCTCAGTACTTCACCCTTTGAAATTGCAAGGGGTTCTGCTGGCTGGGGCAGAAATTGGGAGAAAGAATAGAACCTGAATTTCAGCATAGACTTCCCCAGCACAAGAAGGCTTCTTGAATGATGTGATCACGAATATGTAGGGAATGCACTAAATCAGCTGCTGCCCAGCTGGGATTGAGCTGGGGACTTATAGTTGTGATTAAAAAAAGTAAATACCTTTTCTTAGCATTTTTCTTAAATTTAGTTCAGTTAGAAGGTATTTTGGAGAAAGGAAGAGACTGGAAAACTCATTTGTAGCACAACAGTACATTGAAATAGGAAACAAATGTTCACCTCTTCTCAAGTATAGGTAAAGGTAAATGTAGTTACCTGGGATAGTTCTCTATGAAAGATTCTATTTCATAGAATAAAAAACATATTCTTTCACAGTTAGTTGCCCAGGAGAGACAGATGCAAACATTTGTTTATTACATTGGAATCTTTACATAATGCATAATTTTCAATACCTCCAGGCTAATGGAATCCCATTTTAAGAAGCGAGTATTCACGGGCTGTGTTTTCTCAATAACATCACCTCCTTTTTTCCTGCTTGGTAACTCATTTCTCTGCAACTCGATGAGCTTGGGTAATCTTTCAGTCTTTTGGGAATTGTGCTATGTAGTGAAGTGGCAACCAGCCACTCCATATGGTTTTCATTCCCCTTCAGCCTCAAGGACCTTCTCTGTCCTATATGTGACCATCTAAGAGAGCAGAAATAGAACATTTTGTGGCACAGATATGAAGCTACAGCATGACTAATACGTGCAAGAGAGGGAGGCAAATTTAAGATCCATGCAGACCATTTGTTTTTATTTTAAGAGTTCATATTTTTCCTTTTAGGTTCCATATAAAGCAGTTATGATTCTCCAGTGTCTTGGTTTTGTTCTGATCAGAAGATCAGCCTGCCTGGTTCTCATTCTTCTGGGTGGTCTCCCCAGCCAAGTTCCCCAAAACCACAAGTTCATAATAAATATTTAGGCATTTCCTAGATGCTTTACAAACAACTTCTTCAGTTAGTATAATCCAATAATAATTCCTATAGCCTGTCCAGGGAGTTAATGGAGTCTCCCTCTTTGGAAACATTCAACACCCACCTGGACACGTTCCTGTGCTGTAGGTGACCCTGCCTTGGCAGGTGATTGGATCAGAAGACATGCAGAGATCCCTTCCAAAATCCCTGAATATTCTGTGATGCTGTGAAAAAGCATTTAATGGTAGCATTTAGCATATGCTACATCAACGCAGCTTTTCCAAAGTTTCCTGATTATTCATGGCTGTGTCCTGTGTGTAACAGTTACAGTTCTGGAGGCAGCTACACACGGGAATTTTGCAGTCAGGAATACCCCAATTTTTCAGGCTGTCAGAAGTCCTCCTGCCTGTCACCCAGCAGCTTTACTGCTGATATGCTGTCAGCAAGAGGAACTGCATCTTTTAAAATGAACTTCGGAAAGCTCATGGCCCATCTTTCCTTCCAAAGTATGTTCAGAAAAGTCAATTAAGAACTGACTTCACAACAGAACCGTTAAGACAACCTTACATAACCTCTATTGTCATGAATGAAATCCAGGGTTCAAGGTTTTCAACTTTATTCAATAGTCTGCAGCCTTCCAATTCCAGTCAAGTCAGTTGGAAGCAGAAGTGAACCTCAACAAACTGGACATGTCAGAGTGGATTCCATATATTTTACTGGTAAAATTTTGCTTTCAAAGTATAAAGTGAGTGTCAGGCAAGTTTTTATTTACCAAAAGCCAGTTCATTAACTAAATAAGGTTTTTTCCTAGCTATATTTTAGAGGTTCTGTACTTGGGTATATTTAAGTGAAGGTCAAAACATTAAAAAACCCCATAATCTTTTGTGAGAAATTAGGAATCATAATTTCTAAGCTCTTAAGTTAACATTCTAAAAATACATATACATTTCTGAGTGCTAATAGGAAGATCTCCATGATCTTGTTCTTGTCAGCATGCTATTTAGAAATAAAATCCTGATTTGCAAAGTGTCAGATAAACACAGCTGTGCACATGTGCTGCCTTGATTGCAAACTGCATGCACAGCTTTGTTTACGTGGGCCAAATCAGCCCACAACTGCACTTGCAATCGAGGTCTCCAATCAGCAGAGGCTTCACAAGGTTTAAAATCTGCCCCCATGCCCACACTGAGCATATTTGAGAAGAGCCTACACAAAGATGTCTTGCATCTCGGAGCTTTGATCCCGGTGGTGGTGGGATCTGAATGTATCGCTGGTTTTCTGCTCCAGGGCACCTGGAGTACCAAACACCAGGATTTTCTTCCCCTCTTTTTAGGGTATTCATCTCAGTAGGGAAAAAAGCTGAGCAATGAGTTGTCTTGGTGCATTTACACACAGCTTCACATCCCAATCAACATCAATGTGTTTTAGCAGGTTCATATCTGTACACTCAATGTGCACAAGGAACCAATGCAACCTTTGATTCTTAGTCTGCAGCCATCCTTAGAGAAACGTGCCATATGTTTCTGAGCCAAAAAGGAGTCACACAGCACAGAAATGTTCATTCTCTCTGCCGCATATAAGCTATGCTTTTAATTTTTAAAAATGTAACTAGTATCTTTACGACAGCTCTGTTTTTTTGTACAGAGGAAGGCTTTCCAGCTCAACTGAATATCATGGAAAAGAACATTAAGATAGTTGTGGGGTCTGTTCCTACTTCACCAGGTTATTTTCTAGACTACCCCTCTCTCCGTGGAACCTTCAGGCAGCTCCCCAGAACAGTAAACCGGTTGGCTCAACTTTGTCCTTGGAGTTCTGATTGTTTCTCTGTACCTGCCAAAATCCCAGCTGTCACCAGGGAACAAGAGAGACCCTTCTTGGCAACATGTGCATAAGTTTCATTCAAGAGAAATTTCAATGAAATTGAAATTTTCATTGAGTTTTCAATGAAAACTTTCATTTGGGTTGAAAGAATTCACAATGTACAGCATGCCCACATTCACTACATTTGTAGTGGCTCTACGTTACAGAAAAGTTAGTACTGCTTTATTTCTTTTCAATCTTTTCAAAATAAACACAAATCAACAGGGATGTGATGAATTTGGGAAATCCTACCTGCTGCTCTGACATGACTGTTAGTCAAAAATACCTACTGCTCTGATTTAAGTGTTAATTTCAAATTTCTCTTTTGCAGAACTAGAAATGAGGAGTTCCTAAAGAAAGGTGATTAATGATGCTTTGAAAGGTACTTGTGCTCTTTCAGAAAGGGCAGTAGCTGCAGGTACAGCCTAATGCTAACAAAAAATTAGTATTCATCAAAAAATTAATACGCCTTCATTCAGCAGCAGTTTGGCTCCAAAAGTCATATATGAACACAGCTGAGAAGGCTGAGTCAGATAAAGTATTTTCGTGCAGAATTTTTAACCAAAGAGACATGATAGTTTCACAGATTTTTTGAGGTTGAAATGAGCCAATAAATCCAACAACCTCCTGAAGCACAGGTCCTCTCCCACATTCTTGTATTCAGTGTAGGATTTCCACACATTCAGCCAGTCCTCAGTAGAGTTCCCAGTTCCTGGCACAAGCAGTGAGCAGGAGAGGCCAAGGCTGGACACTGCACAGAGCAGGGTGTACTCAGAGTGTTCATATCTTTCAAATGAAATCAGGATCCTGGCACCTTTATAGCAGAGACTCTTCTATCTTACACTGAGGGGAAAAAAAACTTCCTGATGGCAACTTAAATTAAAGGCATGATCTTAAAGAATCACAAAGATGTCCCAAGCAGGCACAGGAGCAAGACTAATGAGAATGATCCACGTCTATGTCTGTAGGTCTTTTACTGTACACACTTATTCAGGGTTATCTCCAAGGCAATCTATTCCAGCACTTGGATCAGAGGAAAACTTGGTTCCCCTGTGCAGACTATTAAGCAGCCTTGCTGTATTTTTTTGCACCAAGAGCTATATTCTAGTTCTGCTTTCCTCTGAGACCATAACAACAGTTCACTATGGTCTTCAGGGAAATTAAGGAAAATTAAGGAAACCGTGTTTTACAGGAAAGTACAGATAGTACAGAGAGAGCTGAATTTATCAGTTGTGAAGGAAAAACTGCTAGTTGAACCACGCTGCTAAAAGGTTTCATTTCAAGGTGTCAAAATTTAGGCGCCCCGTTTCTGGTCGCTTGATTATTTAGCCAAAGTTACCAGGCACTGTATTAGGAAACATGGAAAAAACGATTTTGCTCTGCCAGCTGTTGTCCTTAAATATCTGTCAGCAAGTCTGTGTTCAACAACAACAACGTGCACACAAAACTGATTCTCCTCTCCTGAATCATAATTTTGTGTCATGTCTGCATTTAATGGTTTCCAAAAGACTATATACCTCACTGAACCATTTCCATGAAGTTAGGGAAAAAATATTTTATGCACCCCATGAAAAGGGGAACAGATTCTTCAAGGTGTTTCTAATGAAGAGATATAAAATGCAAGTTCTTCTCTTGTTTCTATCTCTCCCAAAGTTTCTGCTTTGGAAGGTTGTTGAACTATAACAACTGTAATTGCAGGCCAGATAGAGAGACTTCTGAATGTTTAGTAAAAATGGAGGAAGCTGCCAGGTTGGGCACATGATCTCAGATCAAGAAACATGTTGTGTTTCTCTTCAATTCCAGAAAAATGGTGAATTTAAAAAGAAATGAAAGCTTGTTTGACATTTTTATTTTTTGTGTCCAAATGATGCCTTTTGAGTGTTAACTTTTATATTTTTCAGACTCTGTGCTATTTTAATATATACTTCTAGGTTTTGTATTAAGAGTTGGTGAGCTCTCTTCACAGGGTAGGGAGACAAAACAATTCCTTTCTAGATGGGTACCAAAGCCAAATTTTAAACCCAAGAATATAAACTACGGTAAAGAAGAGAGAAAAACAAAGAGAATAGAGCTTCATAACCTGAAGCTATAATTGAATAATTAACTCCAATATGCTAATGAACCAGAGCTTATAAAAATATAAAACCTTATAACCAAAAGTCCATTTTTAAGACCATTACTAAACTACTTGGGTATAGCCCCAAGGGATTCTTCCATGACCCAAACTGTATCCTTTCAATAAACACCTTTTTATTCTTTTACTCTACTAGTCTCTATTTCCAGGTCAATCTTTCTAAGCAACACTAAAGAAAAAGTTATACAAAGGATTTTTCCCAGCAGTGCCCTCACTGGAGGCTAACCATTGAGGAGCAGCTTCTTGCTTGGCTTGTGGAGAAGTGCCAGGACCAAAAGAGGCTCCCTCCAGCAGCTGGTTAGCTTCCAGCTGCTCTGATTCATTACTTTCTTAATTCTTCTTCTCCAGGCATGCAGCTGAAAGGCCTTTACAGGTCTCAGAAGCATCCACTTGAAGAAGCAGCTCTCAGAGCCGGGGCGAGAGCGCGCTGGGGCAGCAGAGTTTGATTAGCACGAGCCCAGAGTGAAGCTTGGCTACCGTCCCTGCCCCAGCTGCACCACCTCTGCTGCTCAGCCCCTCAGCCTGGGAATGCAGAGGAGTTTTATATTCCAGCACAATAAGGATATTGTTACAGGTCCCGTGGGGCAGCAGCATTTCAGAGTGTGCTATGGGCACGGCTTGAGGAAACACCAGTGTGGCCGGTCAGTTTGGTGGAGTGCATTTTCTCTGCCAGAGATTTTAGAATAACAATTAGGGAAAATATAGATTTTGGAGTTACGTGGCAGATCTCTATCAATTCCAAATGGTAATTACTCAATAGGGGCTCAAATGAAGAATATTTAGTTCTACCCAGGCTATGCATTATAGTGCAGGAACAAGTGAAAGCTGAAGTTATTAATAAAATAGCAAGTTCCAGAGATCTGTATTCAGCAGAATGAATAAAAATTTAATCATTTTAGGTTTTAGTTTTTATTTAAGGAATTCTAAGAACATCTATCAATTAAAGGTCAAACAGGTTCACGATTTAACCTTGGTTTGCAGTACCTGGAGGAAGCTCTGTTGGGGGCAGCTGTAAAAATGATTATTTTTAGAGGATTTAGAACTACAGGGAAAGCTGGTCAGGACATTTCTGGTACATACTCTGATGGCATATACACAGCTGAATTACTCCCAGGTGACCCAGCGTATCTAATTCAGAAAATATTTTCATTTTAGAGCAGGAATATTCATAATCTGCTAGTACGTTTGTTTTCCAAGCAGACGGGGTTTCAAATAAACTAGGCAGTTCTGTTCTCTTCCTTCCAAGTCTTGATAAAAACATTTCAGTGCTCTTCAATCTTCTACATCTCTGGATGTAGAGGAAAGAGGGTATAAATGTTGCTCACAGCATGATCTAGAACAGTCTAGCAGACCAAAGTCATTCATAAGATAAAAGCATCACTTCTTGTAAACTGAGACACACAGAAGAAAATCCCCAAAACCACACACACACGACACAGAAAAAAAAATCTACAAAACCAGAAAAGCCCCAAATAATCAATTCCCAAGAATGACAAGACTAATTTGGTTTTGCACTAAGGCCAAATCTGGCTCTTGGACAAAAATTGGACTAAGTGTATTCGGAAAGCTCTGTTTTTACAAGAAAGAAAATACCACTGTTAATCACACTTACCAAGTTACTGTAAATACTGACAGCTGGATTTAGAAACTTGAATGAACATGAACTTTAAAGTTTGTTCACTGGATGAGGATTCACAAAAACATTTCAAAATGAGAACCCCAGTGCCAAATCTGTGGCTTTTGTACCATAGTTGGTGATTGAGAAATTCCCCATGTCCAGTTACAGTGGAAATGTATTTTTTTTAGCATGGTAGCCAGATTTTTAACAATGTTTAAGCATTTACAGGTAGGAATCCTCCCTGGCTGCCAAAGACTCTAATCCCATAGAAGTAATAATAAGGAATATATGGGGAGAAAGTCCGATTTGAGTAATCTATAGCAATAACCAGACACTCTAAACAAGACACTCTGTGTTGAATTGGTGTCCACCAGCCCTGTCAGCTCCAGAAAGGAAAGGTTTTGGGTATTACACTATTACAGAAAACTTTATCACTTAAAAATGTACTCAAGAGTTCACACCATGAGGAAAGGCCGTGCTAGGCAGCTTTTGCTGCTCAAGGATTCCCTGCTACTTCAAGGAAATACTGTTGCCCACTCCTGGATACCAGTAGTTGTTTAAAACACTGTGCTATGAAGATATCGAAATGAGAAAATCTGTAATTCTTCTCAACAGGCAGCTTACTACAAAAATACGTTTTGCACATCCCAAGACAACATTCCACAAAAATCTGTCCAAAAGTCCTTAATACAGGTAGAAAACACTGCTGAGCTGTAGTCTGTTCCTTAAACTGTGGGTACCGGTACACTTCAGGCTGATTTGGAGGGGCAGGATGGGGAAGGGAATATCTGCTCTACCTGCTTTGCATAATCAAAGAACCACCCAATTCCTGGAGAAGTAGTTGATGATTTCAATGGTAGTGGGTGGTTAAGCTGTGTAGCCCCTATTAAATTTGGGAAAGGATTAAATCTCCATCCAAGACTTTAGCAGATGGTGGAGACACGTTGTTTAAAGATGGATTTACAAGGGGGTTGGCTGGGGACTTGTGCTCCAGTAGCCCTTTTCTCTAACTGCTTCCAACCTTTGTCACTGTAGATATAGATTATGGCATGAAAAAATGTGTGCAGCACAAAAAATGGCGAGATTGTTGCGGGTCTTCAGGCAGGTCAGAGCCAAGAAGCCTAAGATCAGTGACATGAGGGCAGTGCAGAGCAACTCTCTTCCACCACTGTTAGAATCAGAAAAGGCCTGAAAATCCTCTTTGTGCCCTCCAGCTATTTAATTAGTGACTAGAGACAACACAGCTTCATTTCCAAAATGGCCAGAAGGGTCTCAGGCTGCAGGTGGCTGGAAAATGTGGTGGAAATATTGTACTGGGACATTGACAGAACTCATTCCTTGTGGGGTGGATTCACTGACAAGCAAAACTTCCCTGAAGCAGCACAATGAAGTAATATCATAATGAGCTTCAGAGAGCTGAGAAACTTGGTAAAGGTTGTTCATTCAGTAATTCAGAGTGTGCTCAATACACACTGCTATGTTTTTTAATACAGTCAAAAAGCCTACATTCAAAAAACTTGAAAAAGTTTTTTTTTCATTATTCATAATTTTCATACTCTCATTATATATTTTTTTCCTCTGAGGGTGGAATGCAACTCAAACTTGTTGAAATATATCAAAATCAGGAACTGATAACGCAAGTGAAGTCCAAACCACATGAAATATGCTCAGCCATATTTATTTAGTTGCAATATTTTTGAAAACCAGTCAGCTAAAGTGATACAGTAAACAGTGCAATAATTTGGTGTAATTTTGTTCGAAGGCCCTGGACAAATGGAGAACACTCCTAATACATCTCTTTATTAACTCACAAATTCATTGATTTCCATTTAGACATCCCATTGCAAGAATGAAATCTCAATTGCCCTAAAATCCATTTTTACTATTTTCTTTAAGGGAATGCTACTGAGTCATAACTGTAACACCAGATCTAATTAACTGGGACTTTGTGCCAGCACAAATACCAAAACAGAAAATACTTTGATTTTTGGTCGTTTGTCCCCTAAGACTATTCAGTAGGTAGGAAAACTAATAGCTTTCTTAAAAGTCCACTATTCTCTAAAAGAAATGCACAAAATTATTCTTTATGCTGTGACTTCACTTAGTTTATCCCCTGGCTCTGTTATTGCTTATTAAGGATGAAGTATCATTGCAATATTTGCGCTTAGTGTTCACCTAGCATTTCAAAATAAATCTGTGTCGTTAAGAAAAAGCCCAAATAGAATGTGACAATTATGCCTTTGTTTTGCTTAGCTGTGTACATAATATTTTGCAATGGTGTATGTAGAATATATTGCATTTTGTTTCAGTGCCACAGCGGAAGTTTGGGCATCACAGTTCTGAAATAATTCACTTTAACTCCCCTCAGAAGCAAACAGGTATCCAGCTACCTTTATCACTGCTTCCTAAATTTACCTTTTGCATCCTAAGCAGGGTTGTTTAATGCCTTGATTCAGGAAGGTGTTTCGGACATGATTTCGAGTATCCCTCCTAGCCCTGAGAGCTGGCTGGGCACGTCTCCAAGCACTTTCCTGAACAGAGCTCTGCTTATGCCACTACAGAAAAAGCCACAAAGGGCAAATCCTGCAAGGGATTGTTGTGTCTTGCTCAGGTACCTTGCAGTGATACCAACACAAGGATGAGTGTTGGCCCTTTAATTGCTGCTGAAGGGCAAGTGGAATTCAGCTGAGAAGACAGTGCTGCTAACAGGGAAATTCTGACGAGTCTGACAACGGGAGGCCAGATTTAAAGTGGTGACTATTTGGTACTGGCAGTTGTTGCAGTGAGACAGCCCCTGCTCGGTGATTTATATTTTTCCTCTCTGGAAAGCAGAGGAGTAGCATCCAGGTAATGATAAAATCCCTTTTGTATTATCCTCTCCATCTAAGGAAAACAAAACAGCACTGATACAACTTTTCCATGCAAAAGGAGGGATGGCTTCTTCAGAATCTGAGTACGGTGCAGCTGAGAATGGTGTGGGGGAAGAGCTCCTTTTGAGCACTTCCACTGATTGTCCATTTTGGGGTTTTTTTGTCATGAAGCCTGTCTGAGGCTGGGCACTCCCCCAGGCCCCATCAGAGGTCAACTTCTGATTTGTGTGCACCATGCAGGGCCACTTTTAACATTGAACTAGCTAAGACTGGTCAATCTTTCGCTTCAAATTGGAACATTTCTGCCAAATTTCTTATCAAGGTGAAGCAAATTTTCAGCAATACTTCCTGCTCCACCTTTCTTTTGAAACTCTGCTTCCTTTCCTCCTTTCTTACCTCTTCTCCCAGCTCGGCACAGTGTTAGGGAAAAGGTTTCTGGAGAGGCAGATCCTGTAAGTGCATTTTATCATCCCTTTTGGCTACTTGAATGCTGCAATGAAACTGTATCAGAACTTGACATCAGGTCATGCATCTGTTTCTGTAAGTACATTCAGAATTTGTGTTTCCTAGGTGTTAATCGTTAGAACTCATCCCAGAATCTAACCCAAAAAAAGCACATCCTCTCATTTGAACTTAAATAAAAAAGAGCCAATCTGTTTGTGCAGGTAACTTCTAATAGTTTTGTTTTTGTAATTAAAGGCTATTGGAAAACTTTACCTATCAAGTTTAAAATAAATGACAGCTTACTGGTATTACCTAGATATAAAGAATGTTTTAAACTGCCTCAACAAGCTTCAAAAATAATCTTCAATATCTCAATTGTTTAACAACCTTCTGAATTTAACTAGTCTGTAAGAAAAGTCAGCAAATAAAATGGCTTTGTGTAAATGATACATACTTAATTTACCAAAACTAAAATCAAGGAATCTCCTTTGTTATGAAGTTTTCTGTCAGATGGAGGAATTTGCATCTATACCTAATAATATTAAAGCTTTTAAATTATTCTACCCTGAGTATAAAGATATAAAAAAAAAATCTCTCTAGTAAATAGGGCTGTTAATGTTTTGTCAAGAATACATATAATGAATTCCCTCACAAAACACCAGTTTTGTAATTTTCTCAATAGTTTCACTGCAAGATAACAATGTTAATCCTGAAATTAAAATTTAAACCAGTGACACTCATTTCTTGACAAGTGTTACTTAAAAAGGGGTAATTCTCAAATCTGTACTGATATAATGGCATCAGCCTCAGTAATCCAGCTTGTATTACTGGATTGATAAACAAATCTTGGCCAATTCATGAGTTCTGCATCATTTGGGGTCCCCCACAGTTTCAAATGTAGGTGACATTGTCCTGTTAAAATCTCTGCATCTTTTCTCCAGGTTTTTTTTCCATGCTTATATTAAGAAAGCAATGGCAGTCAAAGTTTGATTTTTGCTTGTCTATCCTGTAAGACTATTCAATAGGTACAAAAATCTGTCTTTCCTTTAGGAAACACTCTTAAAATTCCATTATTCTCTAATCGAAATGCACAAAATAATTCTTTACGCTGTGACTTCTCTTAGTTTATCCCCTGGCTCTGTTATTGCTTAAAAGGATGAATAAGCATGAACATTACCTGAAGAGGAGGCAAAATCCCAGGGGACAAACCACGCTACTGATATCCATGAACAAGTACTCTGGCATGCCAGAACATCTCAGTGCCACTGCTGGAATACTCTCTAACCAACATTTCCAAGGGCACAGCTGCCAGTCAGGTGTGAGGATGTTCAATCAGTTTAATTGATGCATTAATGTCAGGTCAAGGGAAGCACCACAGGAACATTGAGCTTCACCTTGGAGGATTCACCAGGAATCTTTCTGCACCGACGGATTCAGCACAAAAGAATTGTCAGTAGATCAAAGCTTTCCTTGGGTAATATTTAAACACCTCAACCCCAGCCTGTGTAACCACCGTGTCTGATTCCCCCAAATATGCTGAATACACTGCAAATCACAGTAATCTTATCTGATTCCTCCAAATATGCTGCAAATCACAGTAATTACACAGTAAGGAGACACCAGTGGCAAATATTTTACAATCTCGCATTTGCTTTGAGCAGATCTGTTGATACTCTTAGGAAATTAATCAGTTCCTGGTGCACCACCTTTGATTACACACTCCATGAAAGTCCCAGGTCTAAACTGATGCTCTGAGGGGAATATCCTCACTCAGTAGAAAACTAAGCTGCCATTTCATGCTGCCTGGTGTGAATGACCAATCTCATACTGGAAACAAGATACCTAAAGCCTGACAGTCAGTTTTACCTGCTGCTTCATGTGATAAGGCAACACTCTGCACAGTAATAGTGAGTTCAGTTTTCTTATTACCTCCTGGGCAAGCTTTGCTCAGCGTCAGGTTTTGGTGACCGTTTGCATCCCAGCTGTGCTCTGTTTTTTGTGCTTCACCACCATATTGTCCATTGTCCACTGTAATTTTCATATTTACTTCAACTTTGCAATAACATTATGAACATAAAGGATACCAAATATTGCAGGATGCAAGTGTTTGTTTGTTGGAACCTTGGTCACTGAGAATTTTAGACTTTTTGTGCTAACAAACACTGACCCCCAAGAGAACACTACATTTAACCTAAAACCATAGAAAAGGCTTCGAAAATTAAATAATAAAACTAAGATGATAGATATATAATTTAAATAAAAATATAATATCACACAGTAGAAAACTTAAAAATTAAAGTTTTAAAAT
>VXBU01009284.1:195641-244074 GCA_013400315.1 Bombycilla garrulus | reverse complement strand
AGAAATTACACCTTACTTGAACAGTCACTCAGTAAAAGCACCTTTAATCACAGTCAAAACATTTTCTTCCCTGAAGGAAGATTTTTTTTTCACATATTACAGATTTTTGGTAGCCTCTCATTAATTTCCTTCAGGCAGTGATTAGAATAAGCCTTGTCAGTGGTTGGAAAGAACACATTAGGAATGATTTTATGTAGAGAAAAAAATCAATATCCCATTCCTGGCATTCAGAACTTTTTTTAGCTGACCTTTTTTCTCCCAAACACACTGTTCCTTGCTTCTCAGAAAAGCTCTCTTTACAGAAACATCTGTCTTAAACAAAACATTTGCTTGTGCACTTAGAATAAAGATATGACTTTTATAATAGAGAACACTCCAATGCAGTTTAACAGAATTTGTTATTTGTAATTTGTGCTCTGGTACTGGCAAAGTTTAGTTAATACTGCTGCAAATGAACCTCCTGAGCACTCCTTTCTCAAGAATCATCTTTTCTCACCAATATAACAAAGGCATGCAAGAAAACCTGAAAAAACCTTGAAAGTTCTGATCTCTGAAAAATTCCAGAAGGAGTGCAGCAACTAAGGAGGACTGGATACAAGAGCAGACCAGATTTTAATGCAGTTCTCAGATTAAAGGCAGCTAATATTTCATATTCTACTCCTCAGTTCAAAATAATCCCATTCCCCTGCTTTTCAATCTTACCATTCTTTAAGTTGTCAGCTTCTTGCATATTTTTAAAAATTTATTTTTATTTTTTACTTTTGGACCAGAAAAAGAGTTTGGTCATACTTATACAATACTTGCAAATAAAGGTGCCAGTCAAGTTACATCTTATTTATACTGAGTACAAACACTCTTGCCCAATATTTAACGAGCAGTTCAGAAATGTATTTAAAAGGGGTTTTATTGCATTCACTTTAGGAGCACTGAACCCAGCTCTGCCACCCCCCAGCCTCAAAACAATTCCTATTAAAAGGCTTAACATTTGGCCAAGATTTCTGTAAGCCAAAGGCCAGAGAAGGCAGCATCCACCCACAAAGCTGCATCAGCATGAATTTGACTTTTCTTGCCACATAACCATTTGATTGTGAAGCTGATTCGATTTGGACGGGAGTTCAAGTAAAAATTTTATTTGATTATTGATAATGCAAACTACCAACAATTTTCTTTGTCCTTAATACAAGTTTCCCCATATTGGAATGCTGTACTAAAATCTCCCATGAATCTATTATGGAAAATCACTATTAAAGCCATGCTACTTCTGAGTATTTTTCCTTGAACTTTCCCATGTAAATGGTTAAAACAAGGCCATACACATCTTTTCAAGCATGTGAGGTTCTTATTACGAAAAGTTAAACAAGAGGTGTGTTTTACATTAGATAGAGGTTATACAAGGAAGATTAAATACTTGCTGAGGTTATACACCAATGCAACTGCAGTCTCAGGACAAGTGATTCAGAAATTCAGATCCCATTAGGGATAAAAAATCAAGCTCCCATTCCTAATAGGTTCTGTCTGAGTTTAAAATAATCATACCATATTTTGGCACAGTCAAAGACATGTTCTTTAACTGAGACAACTGTTTTAAAACCAGATGAAATGCACCCTGTTTTAGCCTTTTAAAAAAGTGCTAGAGAATTCCTTTTGAAAAATTCCTTGACAAAGCAAAGCATTTACTTAAGACCAGCTCATTCTAAAATGCTGCAGTTTCAGCTGAATTAATGTTTCAATAGCAACGAATTTTCAAGCTGGATCGACCAATCAAAAGATGAAAGCAGGATTTTTGCTCTTGTTTGCTGGTTTGCCTTTTTTTTTTTTTTTCCTATGACCTACAAATCACTTCATTCATCAGCAAAATGGGAGGAAATCTAAACATTGGGAAAAATAGCATTGGGGTAGAGTACATCAAACTTCCTGTCTTTTGGTAGGACCACTGCATACAGCCTTCTACTCTCACTTTCCATTTTGGGGAAACATTCTGGGTGAGGCATAAACCTCTACTCCCAGCAGAACCCCCGCTGTGGCCCCACCATGCTGGCTTTCTGAAATCCAAAATGAAGTACATTTACTGTTTTGTACAGAACTATTTACTTCTTGAAGTCTTACACCTCTGTCCTCACCGATAGGTTTTGCAATTTTCCTTCTTTTGGGTGCACCTGAGGCATGGCAATACAACAATAGATATGAAAAAATACCATCAGATTATGAAAATCTCTATAGAGACAGCCACAAAACAATACTGCAAAACTTCTAGTTGCTGTGAGCCCTGCAGGTTTTAGTAGCAGGGGCCCAAATATTCCTGACTTACAGAAGTTTTTGATTATTTCCTCCGCTGCATTGTAACTGGATGCTGACTTTGATTAGGAGAGAGTAAGAAGGAAATGAACAATTTACCACAAACAAAAAGCATACCAAATGCAAGCCTTTATTGAAGAAGGATTCTGAAAGAGTGATCTTAAGCTCTTGGTGCTAAATTAGAGTTTAGGTTTAAGAAGATAAGATAATCTTCCCGTGTTTCCTTTTTAATGAATGGAAAACCTAAAAGTTTTCCTCAGAGTTGCTTTGAACCCTTTGCCCCACAACCTCTTCTTCCCAGAACGATTCTGAATTTCTTCACTGGCTGTACATGGCAGGTGCATATTCAAACATCAGCTGCAGAATACCAGAGATGAGGTCCAGAAACAATTTTGGAGACAATCATCTCCAACTCTGCAGTCATGAACTGTTTGCTGCAGAGCAAAATGATCATCAGGAGGAAACCAGCATATTCCAGGCAACCTCTTCCATCCCCTGTTTAAGGAAGATTTTGACATTGGGGTATTTATCTAGATGCAAGTCATGGTAAAAAGGGTTCAGTTTTCTTTCATGACATCACTTTATTATAAACAATGTTGAATTTTGAGTAGAAAGGCACATTGGTAAGTGAGATCCAGGTGGGAAATTTGATCTTAATTGTACAGAAGGACAGAAAACCTTACGAGCTACTTTTCCCTCACTTATTTCAGACACAAAGAAAGCTGCTGGTTTTCATTCAAAAGAATCAAGCAGCCAAAGAGGTCGAGAACATACAGAATATCCAAAGCAGTTAGGCTGACATTACCAGAGTAAATTTACTTCTGAGATGTAGGAATCTTAAAACTTGGATGTCAGCTTAATACAACTGCCTTCCTGTGGGAAAATTTTGTATTTGTATAAACACACAGACACACACACACACATATATATATATGTATATTTTTTAATGAAAATGTTTTCAGTAGTATTAGTTATCACCTGTAAAGCAAGAAATACTTACGGAACAGATGTCCTGGATTGTGCAGGTTTGCCTTGACCACAAAAAAATTTATTTCAGTGATTATCACTTGTGCAGGCAGCCACCCCTAATTTCTGAAAGCTAGACCAGGTCTGAGATGGACAGTGCAGTGAAAATCAGCAAGACAATGTGACGTTGCACACTTAGCTAAACTAAAACTACCAATTAACTACTGATTGCATTAGAAGATATTTAAGAAAAATGGAGTAGTTAGATTAGATGGCACTTCTCAACCAAGAGCATTTAATTTCTGTCCCTCTCTGATTGGAGAGATTGTATTTTTGAATGTAAATTTTGCATAAGAAGTTAAAGGGAAAAATTGTATGTCTTTTTTCTGCAAACCTCTGAGCCTTGACAGCCAGGAACTGTTAGTATTTGAGTGGGAAAAGCTACAAACAAGAAGAAAGACTCAAGTGACTTGGATTGTACTATCAGAAGGATTTAAAAATAGCCCCACAATTTTTGGGAATCAACTGGAATAGGAATTAGAGGAATGGAAGTCCTTTAATCCGCAAGGGGCTTGGTTACAATATGTTGATGATATCCTGATAGCCACCAAAACTAAGGAACAGTTCTGAGACCTAACTGTTGAATTAAACTTTTTAGGATTACATGGTTACAGAGTATTGAGGAAGGACACCCAAGTGATGAAGAAAACTGTGACCTTTTTGAAATTCTCTGAGGTCAAATGAAGCTAAGCACAGAAAGAATTAAAAAGCTGTCTGCCAAATCCCAGAGCAACAAACCGTAAGGGAATTGTGTGCCTTTCTTGGAATGGTCAGGTGGTGGATTGGTAATTACGAATTCCCAGTCTGACCTTTGTGTGGACTTTTAAAAACTGCCCATAAAGATTTCATTAAATGGATTGATCATACTAAGAAAGCACTAATGAGGGCTCCAGCTCTAGACTTGCCACATTGCATGAGATCTTTTAATTATTCACTTACGAGTGACAAAATACTGCCTTGGGAGTTCCAGCACAATCCCAGGAGCACAGAGAGAAGCCAGTGCACACCTTAACAGCTTGATGATGCGAGCCAAGGGTGGCTGAGCTGTTTGTGACCAGTCCCAGCCATGGTGCTGTTGGCTCAGGAGCTCCTGAATCGACTCTGGGACAAAGCATGATGGTCTCTGCTGCATGTGGCACAGTCAGGCTTGGAACTAAAGGGGGCCACTGGCCGTCCCGCAAAGCTGAGGTACCAAGTGGTGCTAGAGGAACAGGATGACATTGCCCTCAAAACCACCTCTGTTGCTGATCCTGCTATGTTTGTGTTGGCCACCAAAGTGGGAGGTACTCCAGAACATGACGAGCTACAAAGGGTTGAATAAATTTATTCCTGCTGGCTGGATTTAAAGGACTGTTGTAATATAGGTAGATAAGTTACACAGAAAGGCCTTATGAAATCAAACTTTGTTATGCTAAATAATAGCTGGCTTGTCACTTCTAAGTGCAAGCTAAGCTGGCTTGCAAGTTCCCATGTGAAAGCAATACTGAGAATAAAGATTCGTTAAGCAACTAATTATTTCTGAATGAAAAACAACTACACCTGCCACAAACAAGAAATCTGTCTCATGAGAACCAGTGAATAAAGTATGTAAACTGACCAAGACTAGAGAGATTTGATGGACAAGTAACATACCTGTTACTAACCAATAGAATAATTGGTAAGGAAATGATTAACCAATTGGAGTTGCACATGGGGTCTATGAAAACTATAAAATAAGTTATATAAACAATAAAGTGGCTTCTATGTAATCATATTAGATAATTGTTCAGAAATCCTGAGCTTCTGCAGAGGATAGCCTGACAGAGAACCTGTGGCAGAAGTAGCTGTGTTTGCAGTGGAAAACACATGCCAGGATCTGTGGTAAGTACCCAGAGCAAGGTAATTGAATCCAAGACTCTAATGTCAGATGTTTCAGCACAGGAGACCAAACTGGTTGCTCTCACATGGACATTGGTACTGAGTGAAAGAAAGAAAGTCAACATCTGGATGGATTCTAAGTTTGCTTTTGGTGTAGTGTGCAACCCATGGGGAAATTTGGAAAGAGGGAGGTTCGTTATCAGGTGTGTCCATCAAACATGGCACACAAATATTACATTTACTGGGAGTAGTACAAAAACCAGCTGAAGTTGCAATTTTGCACTGTAGAGAACACCAGATAGGGCCAAAATGAGGAAATAACTTGGCTGACAGGGTGTCTAAAGAGGCTGCAGAAAAAAGCATCCATGCTTTGGTTCCACAATGAGAGATTAACCTACCAGATATTAAGCCAGAATGTAGTGCAGAAGATTGTCAATTAATTGAAGCATTAGAAGCGAGATTTCACCCCTGTGGATGGGCAGTCACCCCTAATGGACAAGTAATAGCTCCTGAAGCAGTTATGAGAGAAATAGTAGACAGAGAACACCAGTTTTCTACCCACTGGAGTGCAGAAAAATTGTTAAAACACTTAAGAAAGACACTAATTAGCTCCAAGATGACTGAGACTGTATATTCAAAGACTTAAAATCATGGCACATGTGAAAGAAATAACCCAAATGCTGGAAATAAAGTGGTAATAGAGGTATCAAATCTGGTAACTCCCTGGAAGATTAGCGACAAATTGACTTTACAGAACTTCTACATAAAGACAGCTATAAATATATTTTAGCCTGGCAGATCTTGATATCACTGGGGGCTGTGTGGCTGCTGTGCCCTGAGGGGCCCATGTCCTCATGCTGGCCACAGCTGTGAGGCTGAAAACTCCAAAACATCACTGTTCTGGTGGTGTGGCAGAAAACTCCAAAACATTAAATTTCTGGTGGTGTGGCAGAAAACTCCAAAACATTAAATTTCTGGTGGTGTGACAGAGAGAACTGTCAGTTGTCTTGCTGCTCCTGCTGAGCTGTCCCTGTGAGGGGGCAGGGCTGAGGTGTGGATTCCCCTTTCCTGTGGGTTATATTGCTCACCTTGTTCTTTCCACGAGGTAAGAGATGGGACTTCTAGATGCTTGAGAGTGCAGTTTATTTATCTTCTACATGGAGCAAAAAGTGTGAGGTCTTTCACAGGTGTTAAAAGCATGGCAAGAGTCACGGGTCTCTAGCTTGCATTGTCCTTTAAAGATTTCTTAACCAATAGATTATTGACAACCTGGATGTTTACATTATTAAACCAATAATAAGAAATTTCATCTAGGAATAATGTGACCTTTTCTGATCAATCTTGTTCTGCTACACAAATCTATTCTACAGACTTCTTGTCACCTTTGTAACTACTTCTGTTCTCTCTAGTTTAACATGTGTCTATTTTGACTACAAATCTGTGTTCTTGCCTCTAGCACCTAAGCTTGGCAGCTTACCCCAGGGTCTGAGATCAAACCCTGTGTTTAATTCTAAGTTTTGTCCCTGAGGCCCAGTGTTCTAAAAACTCTCTGCTTTTTGGATCCCAGCACTTTTCTTGTGTTTGAGGTGAGTCCTCCTGCAGTCAGTGGTGAGGTCTGGGCTGTCCCAGGGCGAGTGGCGGTGCTCTGCTTGGGTGATGGGAGAGGGCTGAATAGGTGACATTTACTGTGCCCCGAACAGCTTTGTTACCCGCAGGATGACAAGGAGCTGTGGCCAGAGCTCTGCATTGTTTGGTGCTTTCCAAATACAGTGCTTGATTCTTCTCAGCTTTTCCACCCTCGTGAAGCAGTAAAGTGTTTCACACCTAGCAATGCGTGACATTTTATGTCAAAGTGACTGTTACTTGTTCCCAGGTGGAGAAGGGAAGTTACAACGACAAGAGCTGCTGCTGTTTTGACTTATTTGCAGGTTTGAACATTCCAGTTGTGCTTGGACCAGAGCTCCTAAGCTTGTCTTGCTCAGATCATGAACGAGAGCGCTGTTGCAGCTGTGTAACTAAAATGGCCTGGTACTTGCAGTTTATTTCAGTCAATGAGTAATTACATATAAACCAGATAATAAGGATGGTTTTATTTAGCACTAATCTAAACTCCTTGAGGACTAAAGGTAAGTTGGACAGTGTTCTGAAGTGCCTTTATTAAACATAGGATAAATGGACTAAACCACAATTGCCCGTGTATGATTTGAACGTATTCCAGTATGTCACACAAATAAGACATTTCTATATTTCCACTAAATGCTGTGGAGTGGTTTTCCGGCTATTTTTGTACCCAGATGGAGTTTATAGAGCATGTCTATTATTCTGGTGGTGTGGTGACAAGTTAGGAAGCTGGTCTTCATGTTTTATTCCTGGTCTTGCAAACTGCTGGGAATGCTAAATCTAATGAAGCATGCACAGAGTTCCCTGATTTACCCATCTGGCTATGGTTTTGTGTGCATTTGTAGAGTGCGCTGAACTGAAATTGCAGTTCTGGGTAATCCACACAGAAACACAGCTCTTAGAAAATCAGTAGAAAATGTTGACCACTGCTACTCATCATTCCTGAAGGAGGCACTGAACATTTTCAGTTACATCAGCTGGGTGATTTTATTATCAGCATCAAGGGTATTAATATCAAATGATAAAGTTTTGCTACTGTGAACTATATGATAATTAAAGTTAATTAGGGAGATCTTTATTCCTTCTGCACCAAAGAGCACTGTAATCATATCCAGAGCTATGCATCTTTTATATGTTCTCGTTCATGGGTATTCTGCCTGGGAAACTAATGGATATTGGTTTCTGCAGTGCAACTTGCATTTTCCCAGCAAATTCCAATTTTCATAATGTAGAAATATAAAGATAATGGTGCATGTTTGGTAATGAAAGCAGCTATATTCAGAATACAAAAATCGTGACCTAGGCCTGAGAACAGAAAGAAATGGGTTGAAGGTGAGGGTGGAGGGAAAGGTCTCCCTTATCTAAGATTGCATGAGATTTTTGAATGCCTGTGATTCAGAAGGCAGGAGAGCTCAGACCAAAGCAAGTTTGAGAAGCTCAAAGGTTTATAAGATGGCTGTGAGCTATGCTTGGGTTTTGTGGAATTACTGAATAACTGCAGAATGGGTAAATGATTGGTAAATGTGTCAGAAAGGTGTGGGGGGCCTAGCAAGGAAGGGGTTTTCTACTTTTATTATAATGTATTCATACAATTTTAGAAACTCAATTCCTCTGCTGATAAATGTTCAGTAGTATAGTCTCAATGTATTATAAAGAGTGATTAGCTTGCATCCCCTTGAAAAGCATAATTTGTGTTGATTTAGAAGTCCTACACATGTAAAAAAACCTGCAATGGTTATCAGGTGGCAGCTATTATTTGGTGCTGTTGCATGTAGAACAACAATTTCTAAAATTTTGAGTTATTCTGATTATGTTATGTCTGTGACTGTCTGTGTTACACTGTACACTATGAGCAGTGGTTGAAAGATTGCACTTTAGCACTACCTACAAACACACAAGACTTACAAATGCAGCTTTTTATAGTAATTTTTTTACCAGATAATGATGAATAATTTCAGTTCAGCATTTCATAAAAGGAAAAAGTGCTTAACAGTCCTTTGTTGTATGCCTCTGGTATGAGTGAAGGAATTCAGTAAAGCATAAAGGAATTTCCCTTTTTTATTGTCACTTCATTAGCTGATTTGCTCAAATGTAAGAATTAATGGTAATTCAGCTGCACGGTGTTAATAGCCTAATCATTAATTTGCATGGGAGTTACTCTAATAATTATTAGAGGGAGCTCATTTGTTATTAATGTGAGGGTGGTGAGCATGACTTTAAAATAATAATCCAATTAACATGTATTGAGTGGAAATTTTATCGTTTCCACAGCGTGAGCAGCTGCTGCTGTAATTTGAAAATATTATTTCATGGCATCAACCTGAAACTGTGGTGTTTTAAAGACCAAGGCAATGAATCATATCAGGCGTCAGGAGTTAATTGTACTGAGCTGGTGGCAGGAAATAGGAACCAGCACTGATTGGCCTTCGTGGCAAGTTTCTGCAGGGCACCTTTTGTCTCTTCAGAGGCCACAGAAAGGTATTTACAGAGGAAAGAATCATCTTCCCAAGTGTCAAATACATGAAGCACTGATTAGGGGAGGAGGGAAGAGTAGTTAGTGAATTAGAAACTTTGTGGTGATCATTTGGTACAGGACCTTGTGCTCCCCTCTGGAGCCAGCTTGATTAGAGGGGAATTGTGAGAGGACTCTGGCCAGCCTGGAGCAGGTTAGCCACTTGAGGGGCAAATTCAGGCAAGGAAAAGATCAGTTTCCTAGCTAGTTTAATGCTATGTTTATAATTTGAGTAGCTAGTCAAGGCAATTAGAAAGATTCTAATGTTATGCTGGGGTTACAGGCTTTCTGATACTGTATTAGATGTAAGAAGCAAAAATATAAGATTTTTTTTGTTGTTGTTGCTGTTAGCTGGCTGACTTCAGGTAAATCCAATAGAAGTTTGTGGGTAAGTCATTCAGTGAAATAATGATATGAAGGCAGATTTACAGCTAGATTTGCTGGCAGCAGAGCTCTTAGCTCTGGAGGTGACCATGCTGATCAATATTTGTGCAGTTATATGTTGGTACAACACAGTTAGCTAGATGGGTAATTTACTACCGATTAACTACAGAACTTAGTAT
Source organism: Bombycilla garrulus (assembly GCA_013400315.1). Classification (NCBI taxonomy): domain Eukaryota; kingdom Metazoa; phylum Chordata; class Aves; order Passeriformes; family Bombycillidae; genus Bombycilla; species Bombycilla garrulus. Next base: position 234,201 of record VXBU01009284.1, on the reverse strand, counting down.
AGAATTTCTCTTGCCTTATTCCTGATTATTTTTTTTTTTAATTTATTTAAAGGGAAAAATACCTTTATTCAGATGAAAAAAAAGGCTTTAAAATTAATGGTCTTTTCCTGATGTTATACTTTGTGATATTTACAATTGTGAGAGTGCTGTAGAGAATACCAACACTGCCTTAGGTGTGGGTATTGATGCTTTCAGCTGAGTGTTCAAGGAGGGAAGGTGTGATGTGCCTTTTGCATCACAGTAGATAACAGACTGTTCAGAGTGGTCATGTAGCCCATAACTCAACAGTCTGGTCTGAATCTGGCCAAATGTAGAAGATCATTATTTCCGGCAGTCTCTCCCCTGTGCCCAGATGTGTGTGGAATTCCTTTGGTCAGGACACCTTTGGGTAAAAAAGCTCAGAGCTGCCCATGCTTTGTGCCAGCTGGGAGGAGAAATATTACGCTGTCACGGGGGTTTGATGTGTCCTGCAGTGACAAGGGTCACATTTGATGTGGATGTGCTAAGCCACGAGGGCCAACCACCTTGCAGCCCTCATCTCCTGTGCTGAACTGCTTTAGATTTCACCGCAGGGATCTTGTGTGAGAGAAGCCTGTGGGTATGTGTGTCCTTAGGTTAATGTGTTGTGCTAATGCTACTGTGGTTTAGTAACAAGATCTGTGGACAGCTTTCTCTGACTGTACAGGACTTGTAAGAGGAATAACACTTGAAATGAGGCCAAGTATCCCTCTTGGAAGTCTGCATAGATACCTCATGGAGCTTGTCTGAAGCTGGGTGAAGGACTGCAGTGTGGGTACATAGAAAAAAATAAAATGCAGAGAAAACCAGCTTGAAAAATGGCAGTGAGAAGGATGGCAAGTTCTAGACAAGCGACTTCTTACTCACTATAGAAATTAAACTTGCTATCAGAATTTAGTTGTGTTAGTGGCTTAGGGAAGAATGGTCACACTCAGGATCTGAAGGTGGTTTGGAAATTAAGATAAACACTAATAAAAATATGACCAGAAAACAAGACTTATTCAACCCATAGCAGACAAGGGCAGAGCCAGCTTTTGGCGTCTCCAAGGAAATGTTGCATTATGCCAAAAATAAAAATATGTGATCTGTGTTGCCAGTCTGATAAGGAGAATATATACTAACCCCAACCCTTGAAGGCTGTCAGGCAGTGTTCTGAAGGTAGCATGTCAAATTTGTAAAGCCTTCTCAGCACACTTTGCCCTGAAGAGGATATCGGACTATGCAATGTTTTGCCAAACTCTACATCGCACCAAGGCAAGTGGATTTACTGCCGAGGAAAGCGAAAATATTGACATAAAACTGAACAATAAAGAGTCAAGGGCAGAGGTGATCCCCAGGTGGACTGAAATATTTCTAGATATTTGTGTCAAACCACTTGCGTAGTGAAAGAAGTTAAAAAATCATAATGTTTAATGTTCCTCATTCAAGAGGTAAGTAGTGATATTCAAGTATCTTGTTGTTGACCTAGGAAAAGTGTGACTGCTCTGCCTCTTTTCTTCTGTCTCTGAGAACAGAATACAGGAGACTTTTCTGCTTGGACTATCTCACTTCTGGATAAAAGCTCTTGAGATAAGAGGCTCATCTGCATCAGACCCATGGGTTTCCTATTAGGCTGAATAGAAAATCCTGCTGAGTACAGTATCCTGCTCAGCTGAAAAAGATAAAAGCAATATTCCTCCTGTTCCATTTATCATACCACTACCATGCTCCATGAATGAAGGAGTGAAAATACTTCTGGTTTCTAGTTTATTAATATTTGCTGCAGCAGAAGCAAATACATCTTGGAATTGTGTGGAGTTCCTGGAGGATTTTTAGGTGAAGTTGCTGTGAGGGTAAGAACTTCTTTTCTCTAGTAATCACCCACATTTCCTCCTCAAATAATCTCTCTTCTAATTGCAGCTAGATGCTGAGTACTTGCTAAAGATTAAGGGGAAAAAAAGAGAAATAATTGTTAGATGTAGGCCTCTCTATTATTCAGTGAGCCTTTGAAAATTGTGTGCAGTGTCCGATTCAGAGCCAGGTGACTTTGCAAGCAGCCATCCCTATCCACCTCTTACAGAAAAAACAGCCTCAAGGTAAGGCTCTGGTGTACTTGTGCTGATGTCTTTGAGAGCTTCTTTGTGAACCTATTTTCACTGCAAATTTAATGTAGAAAGCTTCCAGTGATATCAACTTATGGATGTTAACTCTGGTGATTTGGGTGATTTAGACCAAACTTTAGAGGACCACGGTAATAGACTGATTTCTTTAATCTGCTTTTCAGGACTGAATATGCAGAGATGATATTTAGGCAGTCATGGAAGAGGAAAAGAAGAAAGTCTTTGATATTCACAACCTTTTATGACAACGCTTTTTAGTGAAGTTATAAATAGTATCAAAAAGCACTTTCTGAATTTTTAAGCCTTCTGTGATAATAGATAAAATGCATTCAGTAAAATGAGAAAAAACTAGTTGTGCCTTGTCAAAGCTGTTGATGGTGTAAAATCTCATATCCTTTTCTCTCTAGATGACATGTTTCTAGTCTATAATCTAGCCTCATACAGGAATTGATACATATCTTTCATTCTTGTTGCATTTCCTGTGCTGGCTTAGTTACGTTACAGTCATTTTGAAATAAGGAGAACTGGAAAGGCTCAAGATAAGATTTGCTCCATGAATTTATACAGAAATATAACACTCTATTCTTAGTAGTTCTTTATTCCTCGCAGCATTTTTCAGATCACTTCTGAATACTTTGAATAATGCATGTTCCAACAAAGGTCCATCTACCACACTACTGAACTTCTTTTACCATGAAAAGATGCTTTCCTTCCTACTTGGGTGTTTATCTTTTAGTGGGTTATTAATGCTTGAAGGCTGCTGCCTTTTATTTGTACCAGCTATGCTTAAGAGCCTTTGAGATATCTTGACAGAGCTCTTTGAAAAGTTGGAGTTTCCTTTCACCCCTGTCCACAGCTGTCCTAATCCCTTAAAAAAATCCTAATAAACTTTGTTTTGTTCCTTTGGCAGAGTTATGCCTTTTTTTTTTTTTCCCACAGTTGTTTTAGCCAAGATATCTGACATAATGCAGAATTACTACATAAATGTTTACGGTGATATGTCATCGTTGGCATAGGTGATGGGGTGGGGAGTGTTACCCTTAGAACTACATATCTGCTAAAAGCCTGAACAAAAGCAACCAGAGCACAGCTGATCCACTTTCCTTTTATCCCTTATCACTGTGATTTGCAACTTTGGTTCTGCTAGCACCTTTGCTTGGGACATCTTGCTAGTCATATGTGCTTTTTCCTTCCGTCTGTGAAGCAGCTGAGCCATTCAAGGAAGGTATTTTTTGGTGGGCCTCTCTATAGTTACCCAAGTTCTTGTCATCTACCAGCTGCCTTGCTCTAATGTTCCTGAGGCAGCCCCCAAAGAGCTTTTTAAGAGCATTGTAATGCTAAAGAAACACCTGCTCTCATAGTGGTACTTTCTATGCAGCCTGAATAAATAACCAGAGTTAATGCAAGGATATTAGAGAAAGTCTTGTCTTGGGTGCTGTGAAACCCAGGGGTAATGGTTACACTTAGCCTTAACAAAATTCACTCCTTTTATTGAGTGTTTATAAACTCAATTTGTTATACCAGCAGATTCCCAAGACCTGAAAACTTCTCAATCCTAGAAGCAGTACCTGGTTGTGTACCTAACCCTTTATAGCTTATCATTTCAAGCTGGCTGTTGAAGAATGGATCTGGCCCTCAACAGCATCAGCTTTTGGCTGGATGTTTAAATTCAGTCTAAATGTCTGGGAAAGACAATTGGATGCAGAAAGCAAGGCATTTGAGGCTCATTTTCAAATGGTTGTAATTCAGATTTCTTGCTCTGTGGATTTTTATCCCTTAGTTCATCACTTCCTGGTGGTAGTGGTCTAGCAGTATATCTAGTAGTATATCTAGCTCCTAATCAGACTTGCCACACAAGTAGTGTCTTTTTATTTTTGGCACAATGCCCCATTTCCCTGGAGACTTCAGAAGTTGTCTCTGTTCTTGTCTGCTTTGGGTTGGATAAGTCTTGTTTTCTGGTCGTATTTTTATTAGTGTTTATCTTAATTTCCAAACCACCTTCAGATTTTGTGTGTGATTGTTCTTCCCTAAGAGGGAGCAGCCAGGGGACTGAGTTTACCTGATTGCTGTACTTCTTGAATTTTCAGTCGTGTAACTGGCCAGGGTTCTGGTGACTTCCCTTACTCATCCATGAGGACGTATCACACTGTGGCATCACCTGGTCACATACACTTCACGAGATGTAGAACAGCTCGATGTCAATCTTTAAGGCCTTTCGAAGTCTCAGCAAATAGTCACATCTGCCCAGGAAATAGGTTATTATTTTGAAGAGAGACCATTAATTGGAAGTAAGTTATACCTTCTGGTTGAGGAGGCTTTCTTGCTTTGCAGTGAATATCGATGTTGGCAGATGTTTATCTGCAGGAGACTTGATGAAACATCTTTTCAGAAGAAAAAGTGATTTGCTTACATGCAAGACCAGCATGTTCCTTTGCCCTTGGAGGCAAATAAGGAACCATCCTCTTTGATACAGAGCTATTTTTGTCTTCCTCTGAACACTGCTTATCATGCATTATGCATGTTTTTTTAAAAAATGCTGTCAGCAGATACAGCCAGCCATTAACCTCAAGTACTTCCTATTTAAAGACACCACCTGTAGTCAGTTCATTCAATTGTGTGGGACAGAGGCCCGTAGGTCACTTGCTGATGATGACAGAGACCTGATCCTGCAATGGCATTGTCAGCATTTTGCATCCTGTCCTGTTTGGGAGATTACAGCTCTGTATATCTGGAATCTGCTTTGGTCAGTGTGGTGGTGTAAAATCAGCTGGGAATTAAACTCTAAAAAACTGCTTCCCTTTTCCTCATCCCCTCTGGTGAGAGAGAGACAAAGGCAGAGACTATGGCATAAGAGAGCAATTTAATGAACACAAACAGTGAAAGCATAAGAGACAAACAATAACAACAACAATATTAATAATGAAAGTATAGAAAGGCAGGGAGATTTCCACACAAGAAGGTGCTCAGCACCTCAGCCCAGTTCAGCATGACTGGTGAGATAAAGACAAGATGGTTCCTGTTGGAAAAACCCAGCTCTCTAGAGACAGAGCAAGCGAGAGGCATTTTAAGAGATTTTATTCCGTTATCAGTCTTGTATATCGGTGAGACACAGAAGTTGTTACAAGTGATGCCATTCTATCAGAAGCCAATCCATTTCTCACAGGTTCCCACAACCCAGTGGTGACGCGCTGTTATTCCTGGGACAAAGAGAAGATGGTTCCCTCAGCCTGGTGGTGACAAGCAATTATTCCCAGGAAAAAGACAAGACACGGCTCGTTCCACAGCCTGAGGTGACATGCGGTTATTCCCAGGAGATTTGGATGTTCTGCAGCCGGTGCTCCCCTTCCCTGAGCTGATGAAGAACAATGATGGACAAACTCCCCTGAGGGATGGGAGGGAATGGGCAGCAATGTGAGAGAGGCAGAGTCCACACCGCTGGCCACTGTCAACATCCCCAAAGAAAAACAGGAATGAAACGGCGCCACTTGTGGTGTGTGTTCAATTCTTTCCTTTCCCTGAAGCCAGATCTCCAGTGGTGATGTGGGTGGCACAGAATAGTGGCCCAGCCACACTCATGTGGCTCTAGGCTACTCCCCCTTGGTGATGAAAGCAGGGCAGTCAGGATCTTCCTGTGCTCAGCGCTGCAGTGAGTGTTCCCAACATCGCCTTTTGAGTAACAAGGACAGGAAGAAGGGACTTGTACAAAAAGCTGTAGATCAAGTGGTGGTGGGAGTAGATTTGCACCCCTCAGGCAGAATGCAGAGGAGTCACAGTACTCCTGACTAATGTAGCGTGTTTGTCCCTGGACAATGGAACCGTTCTCATAGCATAATCATGTCTGCAGGCTGGGCAAGATCTGTGTTGAGGCCTTATGTCCTGCTGCGTGAGGCTAACAGGCTACTGGAACTGGCTGCATAGTTTTTTAAGGTAGAAAAGCTTAGGTCACTTTTATTTAGAAAGATTTGCTTAGAGGCTGACATCCACATTACTGACTCACTGTGAGAGAGGGTGATGGTACAGACAGGAAGGTGTGAGTTGTGAGGGAACATCAACTGCCTGAGAATTTGTGGCCTAAGTTTTGAAAATACTGTTCCAATTAGAGCCATCTATTCAAATTTGTTCCTCAGTATTCGTTTTGCCTCTTGTTAACTACATTCTTGGTGTAGACTGACAAGATACTTAGCGGTCCTGGCAGAATTGTGGTTGACTGATGTAAACATTTCCTGCCAGCATATGTTGAATAGCTTACATTTGTCAAAGTCAATCCATCCTGGTCTCCTCCTGTCTGGATCAGTACCAAAGCAGAGTCTGTACTTGCAGGAGAGAACAGCTAGTCAATCTGTGAGAACTCAGTTATTCACTGTATCTCCTAAACTATATTTGCTGCTGCTTTGTTGAAAGCACGTTCTTACAAATTTAGAGAAGAAACTCACCTCCTGTTGAAGTTTAGAACTGCTTAGTAAAATTCTTGGATTTTAGAGTTTCACTTGACGCACCAAGTGGCAAATGAGCAGTGTCTGCAGCTTGCTTGTTTGGTGTCCCTCTACTTTGCACCAGCTGGGATCTTAACCAAATGATTAACAGACATCTGTGCAGAAATATTTTACTCTGAACCGTATAAAGACTTCAGAGGGATGAAGCAATTTTGTCTTTACAGATATCACACCAATGCATTCGGCATATGAACCTTTAATACTCCTGTAAATTCATTGCACTGGATTTTAAACCAGTTTGACCTGCAAGTTCTACCAACCCAGATGAGACCGTGACCACGTAAAGCTGTCTAGAGCTTGTTTTTGGGGAAACACGTTCTGAAGATAGCTGATTTTTAAGATAGCATGCTTTGAGTCTTCCCTGTGTGAAGTGGGTGCTGTTTTATTTGCATTCAATAGTTACCTTTACTTATAACATTAACTGAATACATGCACGTTGTGGGCTATCGAAATCCTGGCATCCAGACTGAAGGAACAGCTGGGAGCTGCTTCTGATGCTCTTGTAGAAAGTGGATATACACAGTGGGAATGGGCTCCTTTGTCACTGTTTAACAAGTGCTGGCTACTTGCTACCAACCAGGCTGGATACTGTGGAATCTACTTAAACAAGGTAGTAAATAACTGTGTTTCCTTACTCCAAATACTCTAGTTAAGAGTTCTGCCTCCTCCTCAGTTCGTTGAATAACTGGAAAACTTAAAACTGCCTTCTGATGCACTGGAAGTGTCTTTCCCCCAATAACAGGTGTATGTAGGGGTAGCCTTTTCTGGCTCCAGCATGTCTAATTCATCTTGTCATTTGCAGAAACACGGTACTCAGGTGTACAGAGCACTTTATTCCTTGTTTTCCCCCAGTTCTGCTATCAGAAGGATTACAAGTGCACTCTCATCATGCCTCCTTAAGGTGGATTTTGCTGCTGTTTGTTGAAATTCCCTTGTACTTCCCAAGTTGACAGTGGTCTCTTTCTGATAGGGAGGCAGGAATTGAAGGTACTGGAGTAATTTTTGGTGAGATGGCCGTGCCTCTGCACATGATCAGGCTGAGAACCCGAGTTACAGAACCATTTCCTTACACAAAAAAATGGATAGGAGTGCTTAGTTTTGTGGTTTAGCCCTAGCTAGCAACCAAGTACCTTGAAGCTGCTCACTCTCTCTCTGTCTTTGGAAGGGGGAGGAGAATCAGGAGAAAAAGGGTGAAATCTGTGAGTTGAGATAGGAAGAGTTTAATAATTGAAATAAAGTAAATATTGTACTGATACTAACACTAATTATAATGAAAATGAGAAAAAGGAGATAAAACACAAGAAAAATAAGTGATGTACAGTACAAATTTTTACCACCTGTTGGTCCATGCTCTCCTTTTGGATTATTCTGCAATTCACTCCTTCTGGACAGCTCTTTCCAGTTTGATATAGTGGCATGAGTTTGTGGTATGGAATATGTCTTTGGCCAGTCTGTGCTTCCCCCCAGCTCCTTGTGCACTTCTTCTCCAGCAGAGCATGGGAAACTGAGAAGTCCCTGACTCTGGGTAAGCACTGCTGAGCAACAACCAAAACCTAAGTGAATTATCAATGTTATTCTCATGCTGAATCCAAAAAACACAGCACTACACCAGCTACTAAGAAAATACTAATTCTACCCTAACCAAAATCAGGACACTTTGATGCCTTAAGTTTTAGTTCTTATATTTTTCAGATTCAGTGCTGGTTTTGTGTGTGGTTCTGGGCTTCATATTAAGGGTTGGTAAGCTCTCTGTACAGAGTAGGCAGACAAAACAATTCCTTTCCAGCTTGGGACCAAGGACAACCGATATAAATTTTAGGCCCAAGAATAAAAGCAATGGTGAAGAGAAAAGAGAAAACCAGGGAGGATGGAGCTTGATAACCTGAAGCTGTAATTGGACAATTAACTCCAATGTGCTAATGGACCAAAACCTATAAAAGAGTGAGACTTTGTGACTGGGGATCCATTTTGTGGCCATTTGTGGGTTTGCCTTGGATGAAGCCCCATCAGGGTTCCTGCACTGCCTGAGGTGCATCCTTTGAATAAATATCTATTTTATTCCTTTTGCTCTCTCTAGCCTCTGCTCCAGGTCAGCCTTTCCAGGCATCAGTTCAATCATGGCACAACTACATGGGATAGAAAGAAATCCTGGTAATATAGTGGGGTTTTTTCTCTGTGAAACCAAGTTGAAACCTGCAAAAAATATAATAAGAGCAGGACAATTGGCTGTAGGCATATAGTCACATTATTTTTTTTGTGTGTGTGTGTGAAAAAAGCTTATTGATTGTGATAAGTCTCTGTTCTTACATGAATTAAATAAACATTTTCCCTGTTGCTAGAGAGCAATAATGATTATTTTCAGGACAGAGAGTCTTGATCACAGGCAAAAATTACTGCTGTGCCACTGGCCCTTTTTCTTCATTCCGAATAATTATCTGGTACTGACAGTGCAGGAAAAAAAGCTGTGTATTTTCCTCCCTCTATGTCCAATATCATGCAGTTCTCATATTGTACCACATCAGCCAGCACATCCTCCTGTCCCACAAATGTTGTTTTCATTCAGCCCACTGACAGTGCCAGTTGGCCTCACAGTGAGCCTGGGACAGCTGTGCTGTTGATGAAAAGAATTCCATTCAGCACCAGGGTTGGTGCCACTCTACCTGGCTGTGTATTGAGGGAGATGGAAAGGACCTCTTTCAGCTGGAGGTCTGTAGGTGCAAATGTAGAGCATTTTGCTGCATGATCCAAGTGATCTGATGAATTACTGGGCTGGGAACATCCCTCACCATGCAATTTTTCAATGAAAACTTGGGGAAAGAGTTGGTCTGATCATTGAATCTAAGTGAAGCTTTTAGAATAGTGTAGAAAGAATTAGAGCAGTTCTATTAACATTTCAGGCTGTTGTCTTGAATATGGTGTATAAGTTTAGGTAAACTATTTCCAAGAGTTCAAATAGAGTAAGAATTAATGATGAGAAAAGTTGTTCAGATACCCTAGGGAATAGATCTGATTAATGAAGAGAAGCTGGTCTTGTTGAAAGTATTTTGTTTAGAGCAATGGATGCCAGATTTGTGGACTGTAAACCATTAAGAATAACTGAGAAAGGAAGAAAATGAAGGGAACTGGTAAAGAGATGGCCCAAGAGCATGCAGGTGCAAATAAGTGTGAAGAAGCATCTGGTGCCACATTAGAAGACTCCTGCTTAATGGTTGCTTTTGTAAAACTTTTTGCATAGCAGAATGGTACTAAAGCAGCTGTTTGTAGTAGGGAACATTTAGAGAAGCATGGTTGCCTGGAATAACAGGATTAGTGATCCAGGAGGCACTCACAGTACTTTCACTTCATCAGTGGCTCTTGACTGGGAGTTTTACTTCACTAACTTAAAAATTGTAGCTGTTTACTGTGTAGACTGCTGATAGTTTTGTTGTACAAGCAGTAAAAGAGGGAATGTGTTCAAGCATGTGCATGGTTCTGTTATTAGCTGTCAAATTACTAGAAACAGTTCTGTGGAAAATCAGAAAGCAGATTTACAGTGCTACTTCTGATTAGCTGAATTAAACTGGCTTCACAGGACTAGGGCCAAACTCCAATTCTCAGAAAATATTTGTGACTTGAGGGATGGTTTGAGAAGCACGCTGTGCTGTGGTAATTGTGTATGGTAAACTCTTTTGGATAGAGTGGACCTAATCAGCTTTGAAAAAATGGAGAATCTGGTAAAAATCTACTTGCATCAAGAGTGTTATTCTTTATGTATGTGAAATGTAATGGTGCTGAATTAGGAATTCTGGGCTACAGAAAGTAAGGTTAGGTCTTGCTGTACAGAGTGAAGAGAGGATATAAAAAGAATAGTCTATTTTGACAAGACCATTTATTTAATCTTAGAATCTACAAGCTTTTCTTTAATGATGATTCTGTAAAGCCTCTGGGGCTGCTACTCTAAGTCAGGAGTTTACAGCTCCACTGTCTGAAATGCCTGCCATTAAAACTGGGATGATTGTTGTTACAGCTTGTGTGTGCTTGTAGAGGAAGTTTGTTAATTTTCATATGTGTGAAGTCAAACCATTGTTTCAGCTTAGAAATTAAGAAGGCCTGGGGACAGAGGTCACTACAGCTCTGAAATGTCACCCTTCTGATTTTCTGGATGATAGGTAATGTACTTCACAATTTCAGAATATCCTTGTGATATTAAATTTTCATCAACTTCCTCCTAGCAACTAGACAGAGAGTGTCATCAATTCTCAGGTCATTTCTTGTACATAAGAATGTAATTTTCACTGGAGTCCAGTCTCCTATGCTGAGCTGGTAAGGCTGTATGTCAAAGGTGAGAGTAACTTGATATACCCTGGCATCAACAGAAGCAAGCTGCATGATCTGGAATCTGACACGGTTCTGCCACTGTAATCACAATTTTAGGATATTTCACCTGCTCATTAAAACATATTATTCCTTTATAGAAAAATCTCCTGAAGGCAGGAGTTCTCTCCACAGCTGGACAGGAGTTGGGAGCTGCATTGTTTAAATGTGGAATGTGGCTGCTGCTGCATCTCTTAGTCTTGAGTCCCCCAAGGAAACAATATTGCTGTGGTGGTATCCTGGCTGGCTGGAGGACTGCAGAGCTTTGGTGACAAAGGAATGTGACACACATTCTTGAACCTAATCCTAAGCTTTGGTCTTCTGCTCCCTTGAGATTTAGAGTCAAAACTGGGTAAAAATTGATCTTTGCAGGCAAAGAAGTCTTTTTTCATGCTTTTCAACTAATTTGATTAGTGTGGAGTTTAAGATTTCCTTCTTATTCTCTCGGAAAGTGGTGGCAAAGGGATACAAACTGGAGTTTGATCTCTTGCTGGATTTCAGTATCTATTGGCTTATTTTGCTTACAATTTCAAGGGAAACAAATAGGAGATTCTCCACAGAAATCGAAAACTGTTGGGTTTTGTTCTGGAATGAGGATTAGCGTTTCCAATACTTGGGGGCAAAGCTTGGCAAGCAGCAGCATGGTGCTACTCACTGCTGTGAGTGTTCTTCATTGATACAGAGCCAGTTGGAGCAGCCAGTCATGTGGAATAACAGCAAGGGAGGGAGTCTAAGCCTTCTGTTTTTGCTTAGTGCCCTGCTGTGGCTTGTACAGCCCAGCTGAGAGCTTGCAGGCCAACAGCAAAATGCCGAGTATCTGGAGGTGTGAAGGTTTTGCTGTGACAGTTTCTACAGCATTATAATGTGTCAGAGGAACAGCATCATAAATACTTCTGGTTGGATTTTTTTTTTGAAATAAATTTGATATGTGGTTTACAGCATGTGGAGTTCAGGCTGTCTCAGGGGTTTGCTTGTTGACTGTCCCAGGACACCACTGAAGTCCCAGTCCTGTGGGGAGATATAAAATACCCTTTGTTTCCTTTCTGAAGAAAAGAGTGTTCTGTTAGTGATGACTGGGCAACATTGGATAAGTGTTTGCAATATAGGACTACAATGGATTGCTAAAACTGCCTGAGATGAGATGAATGGCATCTGACAGAGCTGTGGGAAAGGAGGGCTTGAGGAGGAAGGATAAACTGGAAAGTTTTATTATGAAGGAAAACTATCTAGTACAATATGTGACCATTCATCCATAGCCTTGCTTTTGAATTTGTCTTTGGGAGTTCCCTGCCTTAGTGCTTAACAACTCTGAGACATTACTTCATGTTAATGTTATCAAGCTGTTGTCATCCTTCCTGAGGAGACAGAACTGTGAAAACAGAGTTCGCTGCCCTGGTAAAATTTAAAAAGATTTAATAAAAAGACAATAAGAGACAGACATAAAGCAAAGAGTTACATGTGGCTGGGTGCCTTGGGTTCACCACTCCCCAAACCAGTCCCATGAACAGAAAAAAAATCTCTTGTACCCTTTTTTTGTTTTACATTGCCATTCTATCTAACATTACATATATATAAACAGCATTTATTTTGATACTTGCAAAAAGCCAACATAATATGCACTTAGAACTCTGCTTGTTGTGCAGGTCCTTTTTCTTCTAACCAAAAAGGATGAGGAGCAGTGGTAAGTTCTGGTACGTGACCCTTCTTGGATCATCAAAGTAAAATTCTCTTTACTGGTTTATTTACATAATTTAAATTGTGTAGTTTCCCCTTATTTTGACACCAACAGATTCCAAAACAACTCAGCAGCCCTGGCATCCAGATTATCCCATGCTATCAGGGGAGGAAGGAGAGGAAAGATGTAAAACAGGATGATGTCTTATGTGTGAAACCCCTGCTACCCTAAAATTTAGAAGAAATTCAAAGATAAGAATGATAAACTCAAAAGCAGCATATGGGAAGCTGATAGCACTCTAAGGGGTAGGCTGTTTATAAACATCACCTTGAAGAGAGAAAAGTCAGGTCTACAATTTTTGGCTCAGCAGGCAAACAGAAGCTGCTAGAGCTACTGAGACAAGCAGGTTTAGTCCTCACTTTGCTCTGCTCCTGACAATTCACACCCCCTCCTACCTCCAAGTGATCTGTGATTGTTGGCATGGAGATTCAGAGGCAGAAGAGGCATCATTTAAAGTACAAGTAAATAAGAACAAAGTGGTGGAATGTTTTTCAGTTCATAGCGATGGTCCTCCCAAATTTAACCATACATGAAAATGAAAGCATTTAATGCAGCATTTAAACAGTGAGTTGGACTAAAGCTAAAAGTAAAGTATTTATGCACAAGTATGTTTATCATTAAAATTGCAGAATGTTCTACCTGGTGCAGTCTGTTCTTAGTGTTCTTGCTTTTTTAGCAATCTCAAAGCTGTAAGACAATGATGTTCTGACAAACAGAACCAAATAAACTCGACTTCTCATTGTGATGGTATGAAACTAATATGAAACTTTTAAAATGGGGGAAAGGGTGTGTGGATCCTACATCTTGACTTTCGAGGAAGTTCTGAAAATGTTGTTTTTTTCTGAGATGTATATCTCTAAACAATTGAAAAACTAAGTTGTGGTTTGGATTTTATCACTTCTATCACTAGCTAGCATTTTAAAAAGTGGAATTTCATTAATAATGGCAGAGTCCCATTTGGTAACTCACAGCTACATTCCATTTTGGAAATGAAAGAGCACTGACTTTGGCTAAAACAGCCTCTGAATAACTACTGCTGGAGATAAATCTCTTGCAAGTTCTAATGTAAGTCATGCTTTTATAGCTTGTTTTTATTCCCCTTTTGGACTGCATGGGAAAGGGGCTTTACTTTGCTATAAGGCTACTAATTCTAGCTGCTGTTTCGTTTAATTTTTAGATTTTGGTCTAAATATTAAATGGTGCTTCTAATAGTATTTGAATTTCTGAAGTGATAAAACATTTGTGCACTAATGAAAAATAGAAGGCATTGAAATATGCCTATTGCTTGTAAAGGAAAAAAAAATCATCCTTGCTGCTATTGCTAGGAGGAGAAGTAATAATAAACAGATAAAAAAATAATTGAGCTATAAAAACTACTCAGATCAAAATGATAACCAGATTGTGATTTCTTGTTGAGTTACCTTTACTAGTGAACTCTAAGCCAAGCTCTTAAACAACTTCAGGCTTTCACTCTTCAAATTATATAGACCAGGCTGATCAAAATAACTGAAGAGTGAAACTCTTCAGACTTGTTCTGTAAAGTGGTCTGGAAACTCCTGCTGCAACTGAGAGGTTTTGCTTTTGTTATAAGTGACCAAAGAAAAGCTGAAGATCTCTGAGCTGGTACAGGAATAGTGAACAGAGCAGTGCGCTGATCTTCCCAGAGAATATCTGTGGGCTCGTGTATCTGACGTGCTTCAGGTCCTGGCCCAGGGAGGAGGTGCCAAGGTGCTGCTCTCTGATTCCTGAAGGAACTGTAGCTTGTCTTTTTATTTAGAGCTGGAATCTGACTTGGAGTATGTGCAGGTGGGTGAGACTTTTTTTGCTTGGTCTTCTACCAGGTAATACTCTCCCAGTGAGGCATGAGGCTGTTACAAATTAGATACATGAATCTACGCAACATAAGCGTTTGCTAAAAGTCACCAAAACACCGAGGACTTGCTCTCTTATGCTGACATTTCTTGGCTGTTTTATTGTTAAAAGCAGGAACAGTATTACACTGGCAAAGAGGCACAGGAATTTTGCATTGCTGCTCGTAGCTCCAAAAGGAGGAGAAGGAAGGAGCAGGGTAAATGATTAGGATGCCCCTGAATTCTAAGCCTTAGGGGAGAAGAAGATCAGTGGTGCTTGATGAAATTTCTTCACTTGTGTGACCACAACTAGCACTTTGAGGTGCTCTGCACGGTGTTATTTGAAGGTAATGGGAAGACACAGGTAAAATACTTCCCTATTTTTGTGTTTTCCTTCTGTGTTGCCTCTCAGCTTTTTCATTCACTACCAACTTGCCTCTTTCAGTGGGAATCAAACTTAATGCTTGAATCTACTTTTTTTGAATCAGTGCTGATTTTTCCTTAAGTGGAAATTGAATATTTTTGGCACTGAAATTGTGGGACTGATTATGCTGCTGGTTCCCCCTGTGTTTGCTGCAGACTGCAGGCGTGCTGTCTCTGTGCACTCATTTTCCTGCCCGCAGCTGGAATGAGACTCCTGCCCTGGTGTGTCTGTAAACCTCAGTGAGAGTTTCTTCAGGGAATGGTTTCCAGCCCCTCTAATTCGTTCTCTGCAGTACCTTTTTCTCCTGACTGCATGAGCTCCAACATCCTGGGTTATGGTGCAAAGGCTCCTTGCCCATGGTGTTTCTAAAATATTTCTAGAGTTTTAGTTAGATCCCTTCCTAACTGTTGAGAAGGTATTCCTTGGCGGTCAAATTTTCTAGAAGTGTCATCCTAAGACCAAGACCTATGATCCTGGAACCAGAGGAGATCTGAGCTGGTTTCTTAGAAAGCCTGTTGGAACTTGAGCAGGTGTCTGAAGGCCAGTCCTCCACGTGCTGCAAACAGTGGAGTTAATGGACAGTGAGCTCTTTTAAATTCCATAATGAGCTGTTGGGGACATACTGTGGCACTAGCACTAACTCTCTTTGTAAAAGTGATGATTACTGCAGATTTTGTGATGAATAGATGCTAGCAGGAATTTGTGTGGTATATCTCCACAGTATTCTTGCTGTGTGCTTTCTTATTTCATCTCAAATGCTCTCAAGGTTCACCCTGAACTTATGAAGTAATAAAATAATTAATAGAAAACCCATTCTTTCATCTTTGAGTGTTCAATCAGTCAGAACCAGGAGTAGAAATTACCACTGTAGGGAGGAGTGTGTGTATATAAGCATACATATTTTCTAAATATATGTAGTTTTTTCATTATGTCAGCTGAAGGCACTGATTTGCAAATGAAATTTGGCAAGCAGATGTAGTGTTCTGTGCAAATGTACTGGATAAAAAGCAGAAGAGGATTCTCCATACTGTTCAGGGCATCAGACTGGGATGGCCAGGCTAGGACCTGCCAATTTAGTTTATTTGCCTCAAATTCTGCCCTTTAAAACTGACAAACCAGCACTTTGTCTTCAGAAAGCTTTAGGACAGAGATCAAATAAAAGCCTAAGGATTTTTGATATGAAAACATGAGGTACCTGTGATAACCTATCCAAGTACCTGCTCTTCAATTGTATTTGAAGGTATGGTTGCTCTGTGTGATAGCAAGGGAATAAAAGAAATACGTTCTCTGAATAGTTATATCTTAATTTTCACCAATATGTCTTTGCACTAAAAGTAATTACATAGGATTGATAAATACTTTTGCCTTTATAAAATAATTATGGAACATTTCAAAGGGACAATAAAAGTAATTTGTTATTTTATGGAACAGTTTAAACTGCAACAACTAACAGCATGCTAACACACTTAAGCGTATGCACAAATGAAAGAAACATTTAATTTTACAACTCGCTGTAGCTGGGGGATTTCTTACCACTCTGTACTCAGCTCATAAAACTTCAGGTGTTTCTCACTAAAGCAAGTTTGCATTTTCTTGCAGTTCAATGAGTCTCAGCAGTCTTCCAGTATTCTCAGAGTAAAAATGAATTTGTCTCAATAAAAATAGTTTTAGAACACCTTAAGGCTCAAGCTTGTGTTAGAGCTTGATGATGGCCTGACTTGACTTTACTGGGACATTGTATTCAGGCATGTTTAAAAAAAGTTCTGTCTGAAGAACACAACAGTTAAAAAAAGGCCTGTGAGTGAGATGAAGCTGTAAAAGTGGATTGACTTGTCAGAGGTCACAGAACTTGTCAGCTGCCATGCCAAACTTGGCATTTCTTGAGCTCCAATCCAGAAATGATCAAGCTGAGACATGTTCAGAAAATTTCAGGGGTTTGACCTTTTATACTTTTTTTATTTTCAGAAAAGACAAATCAGAAGTGTGAAGCTTCTCCATATGTATGGATCAAAAAAGTGCTCTTACCATCAGTGCTAGCACTCCAGCCAGGAACGCTGCAGGAATCTGTGCTTGCATTTTAGTTTATTCTTCTGCAGCTTTCAAGAAGATTTACTGTGGCCCTTAGTGCTGGAGGAGTGTTTCATCTACCCTTGCTGATTACTCTTTGGATAAATTGTCAAGGGGAAGGAAAGAAGAGGTCTTAGATTAACTTTAAATTTTTGGCTATGGGACCATGGATTTAGCTTCTGAGTTCAAAAGAACAGCAGGGAATTTGTCTTCAGTGGACAACACTGAATTCAAACTATTCCCTGGTCATAAGCGAAGGCCAAAAAGTTCTTCATGCTGCCTGTTAAACCTTATACATTCCCTGAGCTCTCTCCTGTTCTGAACAGATATGAGGAAGTGTCGTTAAAAGCTCTGGATCTTTTGTCAAGACACAAGTACATATTTAATAGTACACAGAGAATGATGCAAAGAGAACCTTTCAGTTCTGGATGCTGACCCAGACTCTAGGTTGGGTAGATTTCATGTGCATTTTGTTTTCCTGAATCCTTGTGGGAGAGGGAAGACGTGTGATAGAAAATTCAATTTATTGCAAAAAGATGATAACGTTGAAACATTTTATTGAAGCATTTTGATTAGCTGAGGTAGATGTTTTGTACTGGATCAGACGTTCCTCAAGCTCTGCTCAGTTGTGTGCAATGTTTTCATGGTGGCAGATAACTGCTGCCTGGAAGAGGCTGATGTGGCACCACTGAGCTCTCATTTCAAAGGAGCTGAAGGCATGAAAATCATGAGAACAGCTGACCTGAAAAAATACTTTTGGTAGTTTTTTTTTGATGTATTCTACCTGGATTCTCTATTGACTATAGAGGGTTGATACAGCTGTAGGAAGGAGTGAGGCCACTCACTTATAGTCTGCACTAAAAATCAATAGATTCTACATCTGAAATCCAGGCTTTCAGTTAAGGTCTTGTCCTTTCTTTCTAGATTAACATGTACTTTTTATTATTCGTCTTTGCTGCCTTTTTCTTTCTGAAACTGAAAACCA
Organism: Bombycilla garrulus; assembly: GCA_013400315.1. NCBI lineage: Eukaryota > Metazoa > Chordata > Aves > Passeriformes > Bombycillidae > Bombycilla > Bombycilla garrulus. The sequence continues at coordinate 216,177 of VXBU01009284.1, read as the reverse complement.
TGTTCTCAGAGGTGTCTGAGGACAGGATGTGACTAGCCATTTTAAGGGTGTGAAGAAGACACACTTGAGACTTGAGCTAAAATAAAATAACCAAACTCTTTCTAAAAACTGTGTTTTCTGAATGGTGAAGTGCTATATTCCATTTTACACAAGGAGACCTTGCTAATTTTGTCAGTAGATGTGATTAAACAAGAAGGAACTTGCAAATTATTCGTCCTAAACACCCTGTTGAAAGTTTGGAGGGGAAAAGAACCCAGCCTGTTTTTGAGTTTACTGGACCTAGAATTGAAGCTATCTGGTCACACCACAGTCTAGTAAGTTTTGGACACTAAACAGCAGGGAGAAAGGAGGTTAAGTGAATAACTAGCAAGTAATCCTTTCCTAACTCCTGTTAAATACAGGAGTTTGAATATCTGGCCTAAACCTTCCCTTTCTCCCCAGTAAAGATAGTTACAAGCAATATGTTATTCTAAAATGGTACTAAGCTATTGGACTTGCTGAACAGTACAAACATAAGCTGAAAAGAATCCATTAAAAGAATTGTGTAATTAGGAATGTATGCTATTTTCATCAGTAATTCTGTGCATGAAGCTATATGTGCATGTAATTTGGTTTAATTGCATGAATTGAAATAAAAAGAATGAATATTGTTCTTTGGGATATAGAAGTCTCTTATGCCTTTAAAGCTCTGGAGTCTGTTTAACAAGGACACTTCAAATAGATATTTTAGAATTTATTTGCTGACTTCCAACCTTGTGAGTCAGTGTCCTTTCCATAAGGGCAGGAGAACAATAGCAGTGAAGTTGCAAGTAACAGTTGGTCCTTGGAGGAATTTCAAGTGATCTGAATGTACAAAGGAATTGGAAGATGCAGTAGAGAAAGTTAGCTTTGTACTCTGACTCTGATTTATGGTTCATGAAGTCACTTTTTGAAAGGAGTTGCACTTTTTCTCCTGTGCAGAAACAGCTAGAACTTTGATATGAGCATAAAAATCCATGAATCTGTTTTCCTTTGTCCGGCTTGATAGGCACTGAAAGCAGCAACTGTGAAGGAAGTGCTACTCAATCTTGGATTGCAGAATGATCAGGGCAGATGGTGACTTCAGGAAACTGAGCTGCCAGATTCTAACCTGTCAGTTCAGAGCATGGGCAAGCTGCAGCTTTATAGAGGCTTTACACTGCCAAATTTGCAAGATTTTATAGGGCTAAATAAGAAACATTCCTGACAGCTTGATAATTTTCAGTCTGAGCTTAAAAGCAGATGGATATAAAAGCTTTTAGCCTTAACAGTTGTTTAAAAATGTTGACAAAACAGTGTTTTTGCACTGAGCAAATAAACTCTTCCTGCATGGCTGGAAGGAAAATCCCAAGTCTGAGACAGTGGGAAATGTCATCCAAAATGACTCGGGACAGGGGAAAGTGATTAAATGAGGTCTTGAACACAGCAAATGTTGGGTTGCTTTAGCTATTAGTGCTGGCAGTTTGGGCTGTGACAGGCACGTAGCATAGGGAACCTGGCATGGCAAGGACTTGCATCTCCTTGTCTTGCTGGCTGCCAAATGTGATTTGCCAACCAGCCTGCTTTGGCTGGGACTCGGATCCTTGGCTCCCACTCCATGCATTGCACCAGCTGTGTATTAGAGGGAGCCTTCAGAAGACAGACTGAAAAAACCATTTCGAAGAAACAAGTGAGGCTGAAGTTTGCCATTACATTCTGCTCTGCCTTTTTCTGTGAGAGGCTCCTGCAGCAGAAAAAGCTGATGGAGATGAGCTAGGTGCACATTTGTGGCTGAGCCCCCAGGAAGAGCAGTGGCTGCACAGTGGTGTGCTAGCTGCAGACACAGCAGGGAGGACGGGCTCTGCTTCAGACAAAATGCCTCCCTAGCTTGATGAAGGTTGAGGGGTAATTAGAAGCTGCCTGCTGAACAATAGCTTGGACAGTATTCATGGGGGATTGTTTTTGAACAATGAATGTCTGAGAAGAAGGAGCTGCTGTTGAAATATGGGGCGCGATCTGGGATGGATCTGAGACAGCAGAGGGACACTAAGATTGGAGCTGGAACCTGTCAGTTCTTCATGGTGACACCTGTGGGTCATTACTGGCTTCTCCCCAAGACTAGAAGAGGAGCAGAAAGTTTCAGGATGAAGTTTGTGCAGAATATATGGAAGTGAGTCCGTACAAGCCTTGTTCTTTCAGTGTTGGAACAGTTTTGTATGAAATTTTTCCCCATACACCCACATACGTACACAAGTCTAGCTTCTATCACTTGCACCATGCTTAATCAGATGTCCCTAAAACACCTAAATATGCCAAGTAGGGTAAACTTTTTCTTGGTTTTAGCTTTGTAAAGAGGTTTTCACTATTGCCTTGCACTCCCGGTACGGTACAAACAGGTTGCAGTGGGGGTTACTTCACTTCATGCTTTCATATAGATAAATATTCAGCTATCAGCCTCTTTAAACCCATGCTATGAGCTGCTCTTTCAAATTCCATTGTTCTTAGCAAGATGGGATCTCTGGGGTATTCCATTGCATCTTTGATCTGGAAATTTGTGGCCCTGGGTCTTGCTTTCTGATGTTTTAGTATCTGGTCAATTTATACAGAAAAACTAAAGATAAGCCACAGGGTGAAATAGTTTCCTGCTATTAAATAATGCATTACAGTATTTTATTTCTCTGATGCTATGGTTTTGTTTATCTTCAATTTTCAGTTTGTTCTGCAGATGTGTTTATTCATTGTCATGAAAATCCTTGTTCTCAGAGATCTATGTGCAAAGCAAAGTGTAAATGGTCTGCTTGCTAACATCAAAGTAAAAAAATAAGTTATTAATTTTCTTGATATTGAATTCTATGTATTCTTTCATGCCTCTGCTTCTTTCGAGTGCTTAGAAAATGAGTTGTTCCACCTAAAATATTGTATAGAATAATATAAGGTAAATTTTTCTACTTATGTGGCAGGGAAGTTGAGAACACTTTCCCAACAGTAAAACTGTTGTGTCAGGTTGGCAAGGACATTGATGTCATTGTTGGAAAGGTTCAGTCCTTTCTGTAGATCTTATGACTTGTTGACTGCTTGGTCTCTGGAATTTTGAAATGGTCTGTTAGCAAAAATGTGTCAAATACCTAGAATCTAGAAAATCATGTACAAAATTCTGTGTAATTCTGAAAAACCACGAGTGCTGCTCATACTTTTGTGTCTCCATGTCGCACAACTGCGAGGTTCCAGCCCTTGAGTGCGCTGCATTGTCACGAGTCTTTGGCTGAGCCCTTTTCTACCTGGTTCTAAACTGGAGCATCAGAGAGAAATGTAAAGTAGTTACTTGTCAAATACTGAGATCACCCGAGGCACCCTTACTTGAAGAGTTAAATAAGCTCCTGAAGACATCCCCATGCCCAAGGAGCTTTGAAACTCGTGGTGTGAGTGGGAGAAGAACGATCCAGTCTCCCTGTGGATGTCACCTTGGACTTTTGTCCCCCTGCTGCTGCTGCAGTGTCCCAGCGCTGCTGCAGCCAGTGGCAGTGACAGCTGTGCATTTCCCAGCAGCTGTGCATCTGCCTCCGGGGAAGAGGAGCACTGGCCTTAGCAAACTACATTTAGAAATATTTTGCAGGTCTCTGTAGGTAACCAGTTTCCCATCTGGGATGTTGAAATTGCAGAAGGTCCCCGCTGCACCCCAGGCACAGAGCACCTTGGCGGTTCCACTTCGCATTTGGTGCTCAGCTAGATCTTTGCAGATGTTGTGGTAAATCAGGATTTTGGATTTCCAGATTCCCAATTCCATTCCCCCAGTGCTGGCCTGGGAGCCACCATGTAACTTGTACTGGTAATTCCAGACACAGAACAAAAACGTGTATGGCATGCAAGCCATCCCCGTGACAAGTGGGGATTAGGTTTATACTTTAATTTACTAATTTCCTGGCAGTTGAAACAGACAATCTGGGAGATGATGCACTCGTTTCCTTTCTATTTGCTGCTGTAGCTCTGCATCAACACCTTGACCTTCAGTCAGTGACAGTCAACTACTTGAAAGCAGATTTTCAAGTATTTAATTTTTTTTTCCCATGTAGACTGTCTAAATACTCCTGGCTTGTGTTCTTAATATGTGGAGTCCTTCTCTGGACCGGTTAATGTATGCTCCAAGAAGAAGAAGAATGTGCAAGCACAACAGGATGTAGATTTTGCAACAATTGTCCCCAGCAAAGTGCAACTTTGAGAACTTCGGTAAGTGAAGTTATTTTAAGGTGTTTAAACTGAGATAAAATGGCCTGCAGGGATCTTGTAAATGTGTTATTATGAATAGTTTAGGTCTAAAAGGAGCTAACACGACTAGGAAAGACAACAGTAAAATTTTGGGGTTTTTTCATCCTTTGAGTCTGTGTAAATGAGGTTTTGTGAAGGACATTTCTGCAAATACAGTTTGCGTTATTCCCTGTTTTATTTAAGTGCAGCACTTTGAGTTGTGCTTCTGTTGTGGGCTACTTATGGAAGATGATTCAAGCAATGAGAGAATTAAAGTATGAAAATTACCTTGGAGGAAACTGTGCTATCTGAGTGGAGTGCTATTCTGTGGTGATAACCTGGATTTCGTTCAGAGGTTTTTTTATGGAGTATAGACTTAAATAACTTCAGAAGCTCTTGGAGGAGAAAATGATGAGGAGGCTGTAACATAAAAGGTGCTTTTATAATCGGGGAAGTAAGCTGCTAGAGAGGAATCAGAATAGCAATAAACTGGCCTCACAGTTAAGATTTTGTACTGGGATGTGTGAGGGCATCGTTCATCTCCTGGGCTGTCAATCTCTTGTGACCTAAGCAGCACAGGCAGGGTCTCTGCTGTTGTTCCTCCCTTTTTGGTACAGATGAGTGCAATTCTCTTTCTGTATGTGGTGCAAGGGAAAGCAGGTCTGAGATAAAGTGTCTGTTTTAATGGGGTCAGTTCGTGTAAGATTTTCGTGTGTTTTCTAGATTCTAGCCTCTCAGTTGTACCAAGGCTGAGTCAACTTGGTGCTTTGTGTGGAAAGAAAGTACGTGGAAGAAAATTCCTCTGACTTCCTCGTGGGCACCACACCTTTCATCCTCACTCCCCAGTCTTCTGCAGTTCATTTAAGACCTGTTTTGTTTTGAGCACATCTCTGAAGAGCTGGCCTAGTGAAATCTTTCCTGTGGCTTTGTTCTCACTATTGTATCCTGCTCAATGAAAAACCTGCTTGTTTTTTTATCCTGAAATAGACATTTGGTGCAGAGTAAAGAGTTGGCTGAGGCTGCAAATTTCCCTTCAGCAGGGATGTCTGCCCTGTTGCTACTTATGTACATGAGGCTTGAGGCTTGCAGGAGCATCATCTCTTGGGGATCTTTCCTCTTTTGTCAAACTGAGCTCACCCAGTGGGGATTGAAGTCAGCAATGAGGAGCTGACATGGAATGCTTGTGTAAGGCAAATGTTTCTGAAAAACTGAAAGATCAAGGAGGCATATCTGGAATTCTCTTTCAGGATTGCTGGGATGGTTTTGTGCTGCATTTTAGAGCTAGGAAAGTTTGTGCTAGACCTTCCTCTTTTCAGGCTCTTTATTTTTCCAGAAGTTTGTTTTCTTTGTCCTCATTTTTTTTACATGAGGCTGTGCTCAGGGTATGGAAATATGATTTTTTTTTTTCCTTAAAGCAACAAAAAGGGCAAAAGTAGTGTCAAGGTTTCAGGATGTTGTAATCATCTTACTACAGTGAGAATCTCTTAAGATAAATTTCTCTCTCTGGAGAAGAATGTTTTAAAAAACTGACAAAACAATTGGACTTAGCACCATTCCCCTTGGTAACCCATCATTTAAAATAAGCATTTTGAGGTTTCAGATTAGCAGTTTCTATAAATAGAAGCTAGTGTCTGATGAAACTCAGTTCTGATAATTTCAGATTTTCAGGTACCTACTGCACAGTAATAAAAGCCTGCCTTACCTGAGTTTTGAAGGGAAGTGACTTTTTGCTGAAGTGAGCATAGGCTGTGTGTGTGGCCACGGGGCTAAGAGGGTTTTGGTGTCTGTGCCAATCTCTCCTGGTAATCCAAATGAATTCCTTCTAGGTCTAATGGTTGTATGGTTAAGGTTTCATTGTTAGACAAATGCAGTAAATCTGGGTCACAACTGGGTTTTCATCTGATTCTCTGCTTTTTAGTAAAGAGAGTAAAATTTCTGCTTCAAAGGCTTAATGACAAATATAATTAACTTCTTCAATAAGTACGTTTTTTTAAATTTAAATGCATACCTTCACGTTCCCAAGCTTTGAGCTTTTCTTGCAAATCCAGATGGTCTTACCAAAAGGTATGTGGAACTATTGGTGTTGGTAGACATTATCATTAATGATGTTTCTTAAGACAGCCTAAAGAAATTGGGAATTACAGAGATGACACTTTATTTGTCGATCTCCTCTTGGTGAGAAGAAAAAAAGCCATCAACCTATGTTCAATGAACTTGCTGAAACTTTAAGGAGCCAATTTAACTCTTTTGGGTAGATTCTTGAGAGGAGACTAGAGAAAAAATGGGATTTTGCTGAATGAAAAAGTGGAGCAAACATTTAGGCATAGCTCTCCGGTGTAGAAAAGGTTAGTCTTTGTACTGGGTTACCCAAAAGGGTGAAGGTTTGGCTGAATAGTGTTTTATCTGAATTGATTCCCTCAAGCCAGCTATAAATCAAGGCTTGAGTAGTCCACTGGGGAGTGTGAGGTACTGAGTTATAAATCAAGGCTTGAACACTGTACCTGTGAGTATAAAACACTTGATGTTGGACGAGCCAAAGCTCCAAAAGTGCCTGTATGGAAAGCTTGGGGAGATAAATGGTGCCACTTGAACATTGGCTGTTTGGAATATAAACCAGGGTTAGATGTCTCATTTTGACTTCAGCTCTTGAACACACATGTGCCTCACAATTGCTAACTCAAGCCAAAATTCTCCGGTCTCATACCTGCCTGCTGAGATGATAAGCACTTCAGGAGATATTTCCATATGTAGTCTTCTCAAAAATGAATTTCTTGGTGTGTACTGCACTTTGCATGGAAGAAAAGGAATGTTCTTTTGATAGCAGCAGCTTCTGTATTTTGGTATCCAATATAATGAAAATTTCTCACATAATTTAATGTACATTTTATTGAAGGAAGGTGGCTCCTTTTCATTTATTTATAAAGTGACATGTTGTCATCTGGGGAATGTGCTGTCCTAAGCTTTCCAGACAATCAGTTTTGAAGAAGGATTGTGATTCAGTTGCCAAGCAATTTACTTTGGCTGAAAGTTCTGTTAACTCTCCTGAAGAGTACTGATCAGGGATTTTTATCTTTGGGTTCCCCTGATTCATACTGATTAAATCACCTGCTGTAAAGAGCCCATATCAAATTAATACAGTATTGAAAGTTCTGTGTGGAATCTGATGGGCATATATGGTCATGGATGAAATGTAAATCCCTTAATTACTGTAAGACTGATTCATGGCCTCATGATCCAGGCATTGCTGAAGTTGTCAGTTGTGAGGTGTGTGAAGAATCAATAGAGCAGGTATCATAAGTTATCTGCTTTTAATTCATTATTGCTTCTTTTTCTATAAATGGCCCTGATTTGTGAGGTAAGGCTCACATGATCACTCAGGAATTCAGTAAAACTGTTAGAGAAAAGATTAAATACCTATGCTGGCAGTCTTCATGAACACTCTGTCTGTGAGCTATTAAAACTATTTTTACTTCCATATTGTTGGAAGTCCTGACAAGTCTTTATCAGTTCCCTTCTCAACTTCTTTTCAATAAGTCAAAGATTTGCCATCTTTCTAGTTTCCCCTTTTTCTCATACAAATAAGAGTGAGATTTTCTGTGGTATTCCCTCTGTGCAAGGTAGGAGACATTAACTTGTTGGGCTATAATACCTTGACTTCAAGCTGAATTGCAATTCGAATTTCAGCATCGGGGATACAATACAGCCTTTGTTTTGAAGAGTTGTGGTTTAAACAAGGTATTTAAGAACAAGGTAAATAAATTAGGGTGAGTGCTCTTTGTTTAGGTACAAAACCTCTTTAAGTAGGGGACAATTGTACAGAAATCTGGGAAGCCTTACTAAGTATCACTGTGAAAACTGCACCTCTCCATCCATGCATTATCACATTTCCAACTGCACTCGTTCCCAGTCTTCTCACAGGCATAAGTTTAAATCTTTTTTAAAAGTGCAGAAGGAAATTTAAGATAAATTGGTTTGCAACAAAATAGGGCAGTAGTATTCTTTTTGGGTTGATAAATTCCTGTGTATTTGAAGGCTTTTGTGCTGATAGCGGCTCAATTTATGGACAGAAACAAGTGTATCTCTTCTGTTCTATCACCTGTGTAACTAATATTAGAAGTCTTCCTTCTGGAAGATGCTGAATATCCAGTTTCTAATGGTGGAGGATGATTGCAATGACCTCGAGATTCCTGCTTTCCTGACACACTGGGCAAATGTTCCCTTCTTCAAAGTATTCCTTACTGGAAGTGAATGAGAAACCCCACTGCACTGCCTGGAGTTTAATTCCATGTTCAGCGCAGTAGCACAAAATCCTGAATTCAATTTCTGCTGATTATGAACACAGAAGTTGTGGGGATTTTAGCTGCCTATTGCATAAGTTGGGTTGCAGTTTCTGTTCTCTGTACAGCAAACTATTGCTCAGTGATACAGAAAAAAACCACAAGATATCCTATTGCTGTCTTTTCCCAACTTGGAAATGAAACTTGAGATAATTTTAGCACAGAGTTAATATAAGAGGGGGTCTTTATTTGAAGACCTTCAGGAGCAGTTATGGAAAGAAGCCCACAAAAGCCTATCTCTGCCAGGGGTGAGTACATTTATAGTTTTTAGGAAATTAGCATAATTGGTGAAAAGCACCAATTAGGAGGACAAGTGGTGATGCAATTCTCCCTAGGTCAAGCCCCTTCTCTGCAGCAGCCCCCTTCAGCACAGCTGCACTTTGTCTATGAGAATGGATCCTGAAGAGTTGTTCTCAGCCTTGGCTCCCAGGAAGAACCAAAATAGCCCAGGGACCTTGTACCTCCCAGGGCATGGAGCTCTGGAGTTTCTTTTGTTTTTCTGCTCAGGGAAAGGCCATGGAAAATACCGGAAAAATGAGCCCCTGATACAATAGGCTGCAGAGCTACAAACGTATGTGTGAGGAATACAGAGAACATAGAAAAGCAAAAAAGGCAAAACCTAAATGGCATCACTGTCCCCTCCTGATCAGTGAAGTGCTAAGGTAGGGAGAATTTTTGTTTTGAAAGGGATAGAGCTGAGTGGAGTTGTGGTTGAGGAAGATCGAAGTCATGGAAAACTGGGGTGGAACACATCTAAGACTCGTATCTATTGTTCACTCAGTTAGGGGGAAAAACCCCTAAACTTTATTAAATTAATGAAGGACTAGCTTGTTGTGTACAAACAGACAACCTACAATTTGTAGTGGTAACTCAGTGTGTATATTTTCAGACTTCTGAATTTTGGGAATCTTAAGTTCTAATATTGTAGCATTGATTTAATGTTATCCAAATACATTTTTCAGTAGCCTATTTGCATATTTCTACATTTTATAACTTTTTGCTCTTTCACAGCTCAATTTAATTTGCCTTTGTTCTTTTCTTCATTGTTGCTTAATCTGATTGGCGACCTTGGGCTAAGGAAGTAAATGTCAAATCTTAATCAGTTTCCTATTTTGCATCTTAAACGTGATTGAGTTCTTCCTTTTCAGAAAATTGCTACATGGAACCTCTTGTAACACTTTCTTGTTGCTTGTTTCCAACTCACGGATATCTAAACTTTTCCATTTACATAATGTTTACCAGATGATCTGACCTGAATTTAAAGCAAGAGAAAAAAAATGCACGCGTAGGTTCCTCCTTGCAGTAAACCTGACAAGATCATGTCATCTGTGTAAAGTAATTTTATTATTGGGAAGTATCTACAGAGCGTGGCAGAAGCTCTGCTACCTTTATTCTTCCTCTTTGTTTCTACTTATGGGGTTAATATTAGGGATATGATCAAGTTTCTGAGTGTTGTGATCACTCAAGTTCTAAAAGCTGTTAGTTACCGCCCTGAAGCAAAGAAACCATATTTTCATACCAGCTGAAATAAACACAGTGTTTCCACAACTGTGTTTACAAGGATTTATGCTGAACTGTGTTATCACAGCTTAAGAATCATCCTAGAACGTTCAGGACTCATCCAGGAAGGGTAAAAAAATTGTATTTGCTCTAAGTAATTCAGGATTAAAAAAACCCCACAAACAACCCTCAGGTCATAGATGGCAATAGGAACAGTTGCAGCTGAAATACCAATATGGACCATCCCCCACATGGACACCCATTTGAATGAGTGTTTGTGAAATATTTCATACCTAAGGAGCTTGGCTCTGCTGATGAGGTTGTAAACATGCATTAATGACAGGGCTGTGGAGAGTAATCCATTCAGTTTCTGTGATGTTCTCTGCTGTGAAAACTTCGGTGGCAACTTAGAGCTGGGTGTCCAAAGGCTGCCCTTGAACGAGACAAGCACTCTGAACTTCCTTTTTCAGCCCAAGAGGAAGCGCCTTTCAAAGATCAATTAAACTGAAGGGTGTGTGATTACTAAAATGGTGGTTTAGATTGTTTTTAAGTGCAGTTCTAAGGGGAGAGGTCACCTGAGGGCTGAGTAAATGATTGTTCATTCCTCAAAGGGAGGATGGAAGGATGGAAGGAAAGGCTCTTTAAGGGGTTAAGAGATCAGTGTGCAGATTTTTGGTAGCTCACCCTGGAGATCCTAGACTCTTATTTTGGTCATCACAGAGCAGCAAACAATGAATTTCTTCTTAAGGGGAGGAAAAAGGTCTCGGTTTAAAAAAGGAGATGCTTTTGTTCAAAAATATAGCTCAGAGGAGTGCTTGTACTCCTGCACTTTTCCCACAGAGGTGTAGGTTTGGAAGTAGTAATGTGTCAACTGCTGTGGCACAAATCTCAGCAAAACAGGCTCTGAAGGAGGAAGCAAAGAACATTGCTTATTGTTCAGAGTTGGTGCTTTTATGGTGGTTTTTTGAGAATGAAGTTAATTACATCACCACAATCTACCTTGTTCTATACATCGTGAAACAAGAATAGACCGCTACTGAAGCAATGGTAAAAGCAGGATTTTGTTGTTTTCCTTATTCACTGCAAGTGAATGGATTGTTGCTGTTCTTTTCAGCAAGTGCAGTGTCCTTCTTGTTTCTGCCTCAGGTTGAAGCTTAGGATATTGAGCAATTACATGAACCAATTTAGACCCTACTGCAAACTTGGTTCAATTCCTTCTGGCGGATTTTAGTCCTCACCTAGAATTACACCTGAAGAAGGCTGGCATTTTTATGTTGCTGATGTTTTTCCCTTGTTTCGGGTTTTTATTTTCCTGTGAGAATTTTACCAGAGAATTAGCTAGCATTCATGCACACAAATTACAACTGTCTCTCAATATAAATGTATGTTTGGTGGTTTTCCTGATTGAATTTTTGAATTAACTCTCTTCCCTACTCCCCCCAGGCTTTTACAGTGTCTAAATTTGAGTTGGCTCGCTAGGAATCTATGGTAATGTCATCTTGTATTTGTGGACTCAAGTGTGTTTATGCTGCATAGGTTAATTCAGATTAGCCCAACTGTTCAAGCCATTGGTGTTCACAACCAGGAAAATCTCATTCAGCCAGCACAGAGCAGCTCTATTAGTGCAACTACTGGAGCATGAAATAACACCCCCAGTCCTGGTTAAAATGAAGCAGTGAGAAAGACCTCAGAAATCAGAGCTTTTGTTTTCAGTGTAGCTTTACCAAACATGCAAAGGCATCACTGGCTTTATCAACCTTATCCCTCCTGTGTGTGGTTATTAAACTGGGAGTTATGTAATTCTGCAGCACTCCTGACAGTGCTGTCTGAACGTGCTGGGGGCAGTAAGGAAGGATTTTACTTGTACATCATTCCAACCATTGAAGAATTATTCACCTTATGGTGAATTTAGTTCCTGAAGCACATTTTATTGGAGTCCTGAAGTGCCCATCATTACCAATGCACAGCTCAGATGCACTGTAAGGGCTTGCAAGTCAATTAAGCCCACTATTTTTTTTAACTCAATGATTTTTCTGCTGATGACCACTTGTGATCAGAGAATGAGTGAGCTGAATCTTCCATTTAGATGTGAAAATATTTGTCATTACCAGTAAGAGGAGATTAGGTACCTTCCATTGCTTTAGCCAGTTGAAATGTGTCAAGGTGCTCTAGGTTTGGTGTGTGTATGCATCAATCTTATCTACAACTGGAATTACTGCTGTTTCTTTTAGCTTGCAGCTGAAAGGGGTTGGGTTGGAAATCCTTTTGCAGCAGAATAAGGAAATACACATGGACAGGGAGCAGACACTGAAATTCATGCCAGGTTCCATGAGACATCTCCTCAAGATGAAGCAAACACAGGCAGCAGAGAGCACATCAGCCCTGTTTCAGCTGGTCTTGGGTGGAGTTTTGAAATAGTTGTTTCCTTAAGTTTTGTGCAGCAGCACGATGCCTCCAGAGCGCTGAGTGCCTGTCCTGACCCCAGAGAACACATCTCATGCCTCTCTTAGTGGAGCTACTTCTTCTCTTTTATCCTGCATAGTTTGCTCCCTCAGGAAAACTCCTGCAGGATTTCTAGCCCAAATATGAACCCTAGCCACGACAAAGCTTTTCTAACTGCTCTGTGCAAGGACAGCATCTTCTGAGTAAGAAGCCCTTTTAAGAATTTGGGTCCATTTTTCAGCTTGAATTACATGAGTTGGGTGTTCTGCAGCTCTTATTGTTCAGCCTGTTAACTCTGCTGAAAGGCCATGCTGCGTTAGAGGAATCAGCTTTTGTCCTACCTTTGTTTTTCCTCAGCTAGAAATGGACTAATTGTCCAAACTGGATAAAGAAAATTCACATGAAATGCATGACAGGTTTTTCCTGTGTGTGCACTCTCACGTCTCCAAGACAGAGCCATGCATGGTACCAAAGATGATATTTTCTCTCTGGAGACCTGTCCTATATAGATTATGAAATCAACCTTTGTGTAAGTATGCAAAAAGCTACAGGAAATTTTTGTTCCTATGGGAAATCAAGTTTATTTTCCAATACTGAAAGATGGAAAAGCAGCAAAATCTAAGGTTAGAGGGGAAAATAAAGCTGATTTTGAGTAACACAATGCAAATAGTGTAAAATTTCAACCCGAAAAAGGCCTGTAGAGATTGTTGAGGCAAATAGAAACTGGCCATCTGAGATGAACATTCAGATGCTTCTGTTAACGTAGCCTGACCTGAAAGGGGGAGAAATGAAGTTGCATGCATCCAGCATAAATATTTTTTGTTCAAAACTCCGTGGAATCTAGTTTGCATCTGTATAGAAGTGATTCTTTCCTTAAAAATAAAGCTTGCTTGTTCATTACAGCTTTGATCTGACTCAAGGAGAGCAATAAGTGTTGCAAAAAGGACTCTAAAAGCTATCACATCTGATTTCTTGTGCAACTGCTGGGCAGATTTTTTTGGCAGGGGATTCCAGAGTGCAGATTTTTCACTTCTTCCCCAAAAGCAACGTCAGGTCTTTTGGAGAGGGCAGATAAACCTGAGGATGAACTTAGCTGGCTGTTGTGAACTGTATCTGGAGTTCCTCAGAACACTGGATATGTGGGTTGGAATTTTCACAACTCTAAGAGAAGGAAGGAAAGAAGCAGATCGTGTCAGTGGATCTGAAAAGTCTAGAGGTCAAAATCAGGAGAATAAGAATAGGGAAACCAGTGGCTATGGAATGATATGGTGCTGAAGCTCAGGAGGAATTAGGGAGCATCAGACAGCAGAGTTGGGGGAGTTTTTTTCTCCCTTTGTGCCCTCTCCATGCTCCAAGAGCTGTGATACAGGCAGACATTCTTACTGAAGCAGTGAGGTTGCTGTTGCTCACTTTCCTACTGTCATCTTTTTATCAAGCTTTGTGTTGATGTCTCAAATTATTTTTTTGTGTTGCTGTGACACCGTTGTGCTCTAAAATGTCTCAAAATTGTCAGTTCCTCCTGAAAGGGGGAGAGAGGTAAGTGCTGTACCAAGGTCAAGTAGACTGGGATACTTCTGCAAGTATCTTTAACATCATCTTTGCTTGTCTTCTCTTACAGTTTAAGATGAAATAGTTGTGAGGGGTACTCATCCTGTCTGTCTGGTTTTTCTGTTTGTTACTCTGTGTTCCTACAAGGTGAGCTAGAAAACAAATGGCAGCCTAATGTCTGATTTTTCTTTCTTTATGTTAGAAGTAAGTATTTAACCTAAACCACTCTAATGAAGACTCATTGTCCTCTGATTCTTCATCTTGATGTTCTGGAGTCAGGAACACTCATGTAATAAAGTAAACTGAGAGAAAACGAGAAGATCTAATTGATTTCTCAGTTGTACTTCTAAATCCAGCTTGCATTCAAATATTCCTCTGATGATAAACCAGCCACTATTGGTTTTCTTTTTTTCTTTTTTTCTTTTTTTTTTTTGGGTGGAGTTGCTGTATCAAGATATTTCAGGCAAAATGCAGTCCCTGCTACTTCATTTACCCCAGAGCTGACAAATCACTGGGACATTTGAGCTACTATATGACAAAGAGAGAGCTATAAGCTGATTACTGAGAGTGCAGAAAATTAATGTTTTTAAGTTCTGAGCAGAGAGATAAGGGCTTCCTGAAGATAGCTGAGATGTGATGTTCTTTCTTGTCCTTATCAAGTTGGTGAAACTGCCCCTTCTATACTGAACCATGATGTAATCCTGTTCTGCTGTGAAAGATTTCAGTTGTTGACTTGGTTGGTTTTTTTTTCCCAGCTATACTGTAACATATCTGTTTCCTTCCACTGCAGATTCAGTAGCTGGTCACTGGTTGATTGGCCTTTAACGCTGCCTTAATTATCCCCATCAAGAGACAATATGGCTTTAATAATATCCATGTCAGTGGCAGTAGAGAGAGGTTTCAGACAAATGGTTTCTTGCACTTCTAGAAGTCTCAGCTAACACCAATATAGAGATTTTGTGAAGGTTTGGTGCTTGTTTGGAAGAGCTTGCAATCAAAATGTCAGAGGAAGGAAAGGAAGAAGGGAAATGATGCACTCAATGTTGCAGAGGTCAGTGACAAGTGTTCCTTTCTAGTCCAACTCTTGTTCTGTCCTTCCGTGTTCTCAGAAGGCTTCTGAAGCCCTCACTAGGAGATGACATTGCTATGATATAAACTAGAATATTACAGAATATAAACTAGAATATTGCAGGCAGCACTGATAATATGAAATTAAGATGTTGAGTTAACAGACATATCCAGTGGACAAGTTGGTGGAAGAAAAATAGTGTTAGTGAAGGCAAAAATTTCCTGGAATCATATAGGTTTTGTCAAAAACAACCAAACCGCCCTCCCCATCCTCTACCAATGCCTGCCCCATCCAAAAACAAAAGAAAGGGGGAAAAAAAAAGGTGACTGCAAACAATGCCACCTTTTAGTGAACACTGTAGCTCAGACAACAGAAGCTTTAAGGTCCATCATGATCACAGCTCAAGTTTCATTCAATCCCAGTATTCAGATCAAAGCTTTGATGTATCATAATGGCAATTTAAATCCACTCTCAAAAGCTGCCTGAGAAAAGTAATTTTTTTTCAAATCAGTGTTAATAGTAGCTGTTCTCAGGTACTTGAAAGTAATAAACACTGAGGGGACAAGGAAATACTAGGGACAACCAAGAAGACTTTCTTTATGTGATTTCTAGCTGGATTATTTTCATAAGTGAGGCAGCCTAAATTGGTTGGTGAGAAGTGAGCGAAGCTGCAGCCAGTTTTTGGATGGGGATGTTGGAAAAAAATAGCTCTGCTTCCTACTGAAACTTGACACTTTGTCTGAAATCTGAATTGTAGCACATCTGTTCTCTAAACACAAAAGTGATTTGATGGTGTCACTTTGAAAGCTCCACAGCTCACACATGAAATAGGAAAAACATGTAATCATTAATACTATTTTTGTTTTATCTAAATCTGCGTATTGTCCATTTCTTGTTTGAATGCAAGTAGTTGTGCAGAACCCTGGTGTTTGGCCGTAGCTCAGCTGAAAGCACAGTATTCTGTATTTTCAGACTATATGAATTGTTTATCTAGGCTCTATATATGGAGATAATTGATTTTTGTGAGATGAATCCTTGATTTTTTTGGGGAGCATTATCCCATATGGATTGTTTGACCTTTCATCAGTACTGGAACAGGTCACAGTAGCTTTTCAGATGGAAATAAAATATCTTACAATCTCAGTTGTTTGTACTCTATTAACACTGGCCTAAGTAACATGAAAATGAATTGTTTCTTTCTAGAGTTACTGCTACCTCATTTACTACCAAATATTTAGCACGGGATACAAGGCTCAACAGTTCTTCCTTTGAATTCTTCAATATTAAACCAGTACTGATTCATAGGAGGTACTTTGGACCCATTCTTCTGGATGTGGGTTGTAATAAATTGGCCAAGACTCCATTTTCTTCATGCAGAAAAGCCAAATCTTTATTGCACAGGTCATCTTTTATAGGATTATCAGGAGACACCGTGTCGAACTTCATTGGTCAATAATACCAAACCCAGTTCATTGGTTGAGTAGAACTATTGTCCATGTCTATCAAGTTTTCCCTCTCTAGATATGTCTACATATTTTCTTCACTGATTCTCATGGGAAAATCCATTGTTTACCCAGGTGCAGACTTGTTTTTCTCACCAAGAATAGGTTGTTGTGTTAATGAACTCTCATTTCCAAGATTGCACTTGCAATTCCACAATGGAAACTCGCAAGCTGCACTTAGAAGTGACAAGCTAGCTGGTAATTTAGCAGATTAAAGCCTGATTTTATGAAGCCTTTCTTTTATAATACCTGTCTGCAACAGGTGTGCATCAAGGTGGTCCCGACATTGGAAAGATATTTTACTCCCTGTTTGTTTGTTCTGTAAAATGTCCTCCAGTGAATGAAACAGGAGGGGTGATTTAGGTAATTACTTTGACACTGAAGAAAAATACTGATTTCTTAAGTGTTTATGTAAGGCTCAGGGTTTTTGTAACGCTTTTTTCTCCTAAATCAGTTAGCTTCTTCAGACTTCACTGTTTACTGGTGCTGTTGCCAAAGAGCAGAAAAGTAAAGAAGCATGAATTTCCTCTTACCTTATAGAAAGACTTTTTCTTTGAGTGTAAGAGGGTACAGGTTTCAGCAGAACAGGCTGAGAAACTAGCCTGAGGGCTCGTGTAATGTACAAAAATACTGAGCTCTGCAACAGCAGAACCAACCTGCACATTTAGCTCTAAATACCCAAGAAGCTCCACATGAGGAGAGGTGTCATAACGCCCTGCTAGGAGGAAGGCATTTCCAATAGTTACTGCTCTAAAGAGACTCATTTTGGAGCGTGGGAAGCAAGACTGGGTTGGGAGGGGTTCCTGTGTGTCAGGATGTGCCAAATGCGCTCACCTTGCAGGTGATTGCCCAGCCACGCTCTGGTAAGGGCACCAGTAAGATTTGTCTCTTTCTCTTAAAAGCCTGAGTCACTTGGAAAACAAATTTATTGTTTCTACGCTATGGGTTAGGCCTGTTGAAGTGTTTTAAACTATCATCTGCATACTTTGTTACCCTTTCATAAAATATTTCTTTAAAGGATTAAAGCGTTGAACAAGTTTACTGTAATGAAGCATTGATTGCTGGGATAATGGAGCTTGAAAGGTTTGTGTTCTGGTAGTTATGAGTTTTTTGCTTCTAAAAAGATAAGGTGCAAAGTAGAATTAGCTGAATGTTAATGTTCACGTGCTTGATAGTGTTGGATCACTGGCCAGGGGCTGCTGTCTTCTGGAAAGGCCACCTAAAATCAGTGTCACAAAAAGTATTTGGGCATAATGAAATCACATGAAAATGGTGGAAGTATAGAAGTGTTCCCTTCCCCACCATCTGAATATTGCTTGGGATTTGAAGTGTGTTTTCTTGTTAGAACAGCAGACTAACGGCACTGACCTGAGAGCAGAAGTTAATCTCCCCGTTCTTGAGAAGTACAAGTTTGCTTTAGCTGGGTTTTGTGCAGCCCTTCATAAAATCAAGATTTTGGGGTATTTTGATGCAAATTGTCTGTATGGAGTAGTTTAGAAAGGCCAGAAACTCAAGTAGTAGCTGCAGTATATCCAGCTGGTAGCTGAAATGTGTGAAGACACAAAAGACCTGGGTATTATCACAAGGAAAACTGTTCATTGATTTCTTGCCCTGCTGCTCCTTCCCCCCTGTTGTCACAAGAAGTCAGTGGTTGAAAATTACAGTAGATGAGCCTGTTGTTTTTGGACTGGCTGGGTAATGTCAACACATGGGGAACAGTTGTGTGTGATGACAACATTTCCTTGGTGGATAAGGTGAATTTGGGAACAGCTACCACTGAGCAGTTGTGATACATCTCAAGGTTAACTCCTATTTCTATCTGGTCAGGACCTTTAGTTTTGCATTCAGTGCTATCTCTTCCTTCATGCTGTTTTGAGTTTTAACCCACTCTCTCTGTGTTAGACTCCATCCTAAATATCTGCTCTCAGTCTCACTCAATTGTTTCTTTGGCTTTATGCCAGATTTTTTCCTTCCTTTTCAGCTTTTCCTGGAAAGTCAGTCTTCTGTCTGTGCCTTGAGTATCTTGCCATGCTCTCCTGCCAGAGCCACTCTTGCACTTGGTTAACTTCAGGCTTTTTCTCTTGGGTGCACATCCAGTTCCTTCAATTTTTGTTCTTCCCTTTGATTTCCATTTTCCTGGGTGAGAAAATTTTCTCCTCTTCTGAGATTGCTGCTACACAGGGACTCACTGAAATGGAAATGATGGCTCTGCACTGGGAAGGGCTGTCCTGCTGCTTAAGAGCCTTTATCACTGCTGTGTGTGCATTACTGGCTTGTGTGTCTTGTTATAATTTAAATCTGCTTTTAAACACCCATGATCATGTTCTTCCATTGTTTCTCTCCAGCCTAATTACATAAATGTCAATATTTAAATTTGCATATGCATTGTGGCAAGCGTGTGTGTTATGTCATTGGCACTGTTCACGTGGCATTGCAATGTCCAGTATTTGTCCTGTGAAGCTCACCATGTTGGAAAACATGGCAAACGAATTTTAAATCTTCTCTCCAGTGTGGCTGCTTGCTCTGTGTATATAGAAAATGTTGAATATTTGGGACATTATGAAAAGGATGACTAAGATGGCAGGGTTCATGGAGTCATTTCAGTGAGGCTCAAAGCACAATATAATTTCCACTTGAACGTTAAAATTTCCCTCGGTGTGATACACAGAGTAGTCTGAAATAGTAATTTTTTTAAAAAACAACAAAAAAGTTTTTAAAAGTTAATAAGAGTTGGGGTTTTTTTTGTTTCTTTAGTGAATGTCAGATTACTCCCTATGACCTCATGCAGGTCCCCAGAATTGGAAGCTGTTGACCAGAACAAGAGTTTATGTTCCCACCTACTGGGACACTTGGCCAAGAGTCCCTGCCAAGCAGCTGGCTGTCAAACTTCCACTCTTACTCTGATCAGCTTCTTTCATTGCAGAATGTTGTCTGAAGCTAAATTGAAAAATTCTCCAGTTGCTTCAATTTGTTTTCAGGGAAAAGGTCACTCAGCCCTAACCAACCCCTGCTTTTGTCAAACAACTTGTGAGGAAAAGCGAAAGCCAAAAATATTATCTCAGATTTAAATGCATTGATTTTAAAGGGAATGCCTAGGTTCAGTGGACAGTGCCTGGAGCTTATGGAAACATGCCTTTTGGAAACCAAGTCTAATTTCCATATAAATATGATGGTTGGAACCCACTGCATATTGCTCGCAACAGTAATGGAGTTTCCTCGATTAAGCTATTGTTTCCCAATGCATATATACCTCAGTGAGAGTGAAATATTTAAAGAAATGGAATAGTCATGGTAGCAGGGATGTCCTGCTGCTGCTGCTAACCAGAGGACATTAAAATTACTGTTGTAAACTCAGTGTGATCAATTCTTTGTAAAAGCAGTGCTGGAGCAGGGTTGTGGCACTTTCCCCCTCGTGAGCTCTCAGAGGCACAGACTGCCCTGCTGTCCTGTGCTGTCCCTCATGGGGACACAGCTAATAATGCAATTGTTATGGGAAAGTCAGGAAAACAGAGATCCCATTTCTGTGTCAGTGTTGGGGGGAGGAGTGTTTTTGTTTGTGTTTGTTTTTTTTATTTTTTTTCTGAAGTTTTCATGTATATGCAAATAAATTCTGAGTGTAGTGCCTTCTAGGAAAGCATGTTGATGCCTCTGTGACTCAAATATCTTGCCTCTAAATTGAAGAATTTAAACATAAGGCCTCTGATGGGGCTGAAACTTTTTGATTCTTTAAAATAATTACTAATTCTAAGGCTAAGTATGCTTTTTGCATGTAGGCAAGACTTTTATGTATCTCAGGATTTTCAGCAACAGCATGAGGAAAAAAATGCTTGAGGCAAAGAAAAATTTGATTAAAATCTCATTTTCAGTCTGTACTAACAACTGATTTACTGAAATAGTTC